>VZTO01013406.1:36125-94383 GCA_013400615.1 Syrrhaptes paradoxus
GACATTAGGAAGAAATTTTTCACTGTGAGGGGGGTGAGGCAGTGGCCCAGGTTGCCCAGAGAAGCTGTGGATGCCCCATCCCTGGAGGTGTTCAAGGCCAGGCTGGATGAGGCTTTGAGCAACCTGGGCTAGTGGAGGGTGTCCCTGCCCATGGCAGGGGGGTTGGAACTTGATGATCTTTAAGGTCCCTTCCAACCCAAGCTATTCTATGATTCTATGATTATATAAGCAAGATTTTAAGAAATAAGTTGTTAGACAAATGTCATTTGACTCAGCCTAGCAGACAATTTTTCTTAAATTGAGTGTAAGTTTTATAGCATGTTGTCTTTAGTGATGTGGAAATGATGCCCAAATGTAATCAAAATTCTAGTGAAAAATGGGAACATGCTGCTGTTCATTGGAGTTATTACAACAGGAAATCTTAGATGCAGTAAGACCTCTCATGAAAAAAACAGGTAACAACGAATTGGAGGAGAATAATAAGAAACAGAAGATTCTGAAAATGAATCAAACAAGTTTGTCTTTGCACATTCAGTAAGATCTTACAAGTGTGTGAATGTTGATTATTTAAGCTGAGGACAGAGTATTGAGTTGTTTGTCTTTCAAAGTTCTAGTATAAAAGGTGATAGTGTAAAATAGAGCAGATTTTAACTGATTATGTTTGATCTTCAAAGTGCATGGCTGTGTTTAGTAGATGAGCATAAATTTAGATGTGTGCATAGGGGTTCTGTTTGGTGTTTGTTACAAACCTCTACCTACAGAAAAAGATTTATAACTGACAGAGGCTTTGAAATGCAAAAAGCAGAAATCTCAGCAAGGAAGAAACTTCTCATTCTATCATTTTGTAATTGTTTTAGGGATTGGTTTTTCTATTTGTTTGGATTTTTTTTAATACACTTTTTTCCAGCTTTATTGCATGAATTGCCTGGGAAGAGTGCATAAAGTAAAACTCCATGGTTTACTGGCTAAGTTCTTTGTGCCACAAAGGAATTAAAATAAAAGACAGATTTAATCAAGCCTCATGAATGAATAATCAGGTTGTACATTAAATCTTAATTACTTTTTCTAAAATATAACAAAATTATTTTAAATCATTGTTGCAGTTAGGCAGCATTTACATTATCACTACTCAGTCTGATAGTAAGATTTCATGTTCCCTAATGTGGTTAATGAGTACACTTTAAAATTCCTTTTGTTATTTCATTATCTTTTATGTATCAAAGTGTTTGCATAGTTTTTTAGAAATGCATGAAGAAAAAACATTTCAGGACCTCATGGGTTTAGACTCTCTGTTATGCTTCCCTTAACTATACAGCAACACAATGATCAAGCTAAATTGTTTCAGTAATTTTAAAATTTACATTCACTGTTGTTCTGCCCATGGAATTATATATTGTGTCTGATCCTACAAATGCTGTATCTTCTTTGCAATTGATCAAAAAAAGCATTTAGCAGCTTTGGCAAAACTGCATACTTCTAATGAGTTATGAAGATTAATAAAAGTGTTCTAGCTTGAAAAAAAGTAAATCTACATATGAACGTTTTTAAGATTTAAAATTTTAAAATAAACCTGTGAAATTTAAAGAAAAAATGAAGGTTCAGGAGTATTGTGTAAATAGAACATGTAGGTTTTAAAAGGAAATAATGTAAATGTTTGATTACACAAGTTGAAGATTATTTTAGTTAGAAACACATGCATAATTTTTAAATCATAATTTGCAATACTACCACTGAAATATTTCTGATCAAATGTAGGAACATATGAAAGGTTTTCTTTTTTCTGTTCTTAAGAAAACTTCCCTCAATACCTGGATAATACTGATAATAAAAGAAAAGCATAATTACCCTGTAAGTTTGTGGAGAAATGTATAGTGCATATACAGAGCATTTGTTGTGTCCAAGCCACTGAAGCCATTTCTCAATACCTTTTCCAAAGGGACTTTTCCCCCATCCATTAATAAAGCTAATTTATTAACTTTTAATTTTTAACATAATCTGTGTTCTTATTCCTAATTTTTCTGTCACAGGCATTTTGATGAGAAAAGTTTACTACCATAGGTACTTCACTCTAATTTGCATCAAATTAACTAATGCATTTGGTTGACCACATATACTTCAGTTTATTTAAAATAAAAATGGACTTTGGGAAAGGAGAGAACAGATTGAAGTTCCTTGCCCATTTCTGTTTTTTTTATATTCAAGTCAAATAACAATTTCATGTAAAGTAGTGAGACAGTCCTTCTCATGGAAGAATCTGTCCTCGTAGATGAGCAACATTAGCTATGAAGTTACTGTTTACTCTTGACCTGGATTTTAATTTATTTATTACAGAATCAAATTATTCTGACACATAGTCTGTCAATTTTACTTTTCTTAGACATCTGCTTTGTAATTTTGAGTTCTATTAAGTGGAAAATGTGGGTTCAAATCCATTTAGACAGAAAAAAAATTCTTCTAGGTCTTTTACAACCTGAGCTCTAACCTCCAAATTAATCTGTATGTAGTGTATTCAACAGCTGACTTTGTAGGCCTCCCTGAAAGCAGCACACATTTTCCAAACCTTTAAGGGTAATGAATTGACACCAAAGAATCATCTTCTGCTCAGGGTAAGGGGTCTGAATACATCAGTGCTTTATGTTCTGCTTTTTTGAATTGTAAATGACAGGTAAAAAAATGTCCTCGTTATAACAAAACTTTTCAGGACTGAAATCTGAATTTACAAGGAGTTACTATAATTTGTTCTCATGAATTCATGGATGATCATGCTTTCCTGTTTAATAGCCTTTCCCAAGTAGTGGTTATCTGTGGGTATTTCATATCCCTAATACTTCATGGTTCCTTTCAGTGAAACCTTGTTTGACATAAAAGGATAATATTGAGTTGTATTGAGACAGGGGGATTTAAAGTTAACAAGGGATCAAAAAATAACTAATTCAGAATAGCTGTTCGGACAGTATATGATTAACATTTGCTGTGCTTGCAAAGACAGGATGAGAGGATCAAAGCTGTGATGACAGGGGAGGAACTCCTATAGTATTTTGGGGTTTTTGTATATTTGTATATATTTTGTAATTTTCAAATAGAGTTTTCAGTATATTTCAGGGTGTGTTTGCATACCAATTTAGTCCTTAGGATGAAGAAATGTTTAGACCTCAGTAACCATTGTTATCTCTTCATATTGTGCATTTACTACATTATTGCATTTAATGCATCGATGGTTTTTTTCTTCCGCCATTCCAATGGCGATTTCTGCTTTAGGATTACTGCATTCGGTTTGTTGGTTGGTGGGCAGGTTTGTTTTTTTTTATCACATCCCTCATAAAGTGTTAAATACTGTGGTTTTAGTTGCCAAGACTGAGCTGTAGCTCACAGTGCCCTAGCTTTCCAACTTCCATTTTTGTAGATCATTAGTTTCATGTAAATCTGCTCATTGCATATGAAGTCAATGTTGCTTTGCAGTTTATGGCATAACAGCTCATAATGTATCGAAACTGCTGCAAGCTCATGCTATTATTTTTGTGTTTAAGATTTCCAGGTTCAATATTTGTTCTGTACAGTACAGCTTGATTATCCATGTTTTCTTCTTTTCTTTGTCCTGGGAAACTCTTTCCAAGAAATGGATTTTAGCCTCGTTGTTCTAACACATTAATTTGTTAGTTCAGTGATAAATTACTTTTGCTGTTTGTGTCCGTTGTGAAGATAAAGTGCTTGTAAGTGCTTTAAGAGCCTTCTCCATTCCATTACACTGCTTTATGACTCTGCAAGTTCAAATTTTGGCAGTATAAACCTGTAGATCTAAGCTTTATCTGCAGTAATAGAAATTTTAATTGTGTTTGTCTTGCCAGAACTTCTTTATTTTGCTATTATTACATAAAATAGTATTGGTTATCAATATTTTCTTTTTCTGGAGACCCTAATTCATCACTTCTAAACACATCAGATTCTAGTGGCTTTAATAGTCAATTAATTGGACCCAAACCATTTCCAGCAAGTGTGTGCAGCCTGGAACCAAATCAGAAAGCCTTTCGAAGAATCCAGGTTCAAGGCTAAGCTGGTACATGAAAGCACTGATAGTACAAATTCATTTCTTCTCAGTCTTTTCCCTTTCCTTTGCTCTAGCTTGCTTCCCTCCTGTATGCCACCCCCTCCAGAAACCAACATGGTTTTTTCAGTAGTTTCAGCAAGGAGCCTAGAGCTAGTCCACTTATCAGAAGATATGACATATGGAGAAATGATAGTAGAGACATTTTAAAAAAATGTTATTACTGTTGCCATTATATATATAAATAAAGAACATGAAATATTAAATTCTAAAAGGGATTATTTAAATGTGAGATTGCCATATGCTTCATACATTGCTCCTCTAAGAATACATCATTAACTCCTACTTTTTGGATGACATCTTTTTATGTAACTGTCTTCTTCACTTATTCATCCACTGATCAGATGAGTAATCAGTATTTCTTTATAGGGTTTTTTTTAGTAAACATGTAGAGACAATTTGCTTTCTTTGTTTTTTTTTTCTCCTTCTTCAGATTCCTTCTTTATTGGGCTGAAATTGCTGTTGAGCTTCTGAGGAGTATTTCAGGCTGTGCTCATCAGAAGATTTCAATGCTCTCTGATTCTCCAAGAATTCTGGGAGAGTTCTATGTCTGCAGTAGAAGTTGAAGCACATTGTGTCTGTATTGTTCTTCATTCCTACTCTCAGAAATTATCAAAGTCTACAAGACTTCTTGCTAAAGAAGTCTACTTAAAAAGGCAACTTTATGAACACAGTTCTCAAAAGACCAAACAACTGTTGCATAAAAGTAAATTTAGTTCAGAATATTAAGAAGATACTAAGAATGATTCTAGACTTAGTTTGGGGGGGGGAGGAAGGAAAAAGAGAAAGGCTATACTTTTACAGCATGCTGAAAAGGAGAATATTGACTTTGAATTGTATATTAGCTTTTTTCCTTTCTGTTTATATTGCCATTTTTCCTTAATGCAAAGTAAAGACACTGTAAAATTTGTAGCATACAAATTAGAAGATTTCCTGTTTGTACAATAGAAGACCTGATTTTTTTTAGTAAAATTATAGCTGTTACCTAATCAAATTCACATTCATACCTTGTGTCTTTGCAAATTTAAACCCTCTCTCCTTCAGAAATTAATAAGAAAGCTAATTGAAGTTCTGGAACTCACATAGATAATTAATTTATGTTTTCATTTTTTTTCAGAACAATTGAATTGCAACTGATACAAATCTTGGCTTTTTTTTTTTTTTTGATTCTCAGTCTACAAATAACATCACAGTTAAGCTGTGTCCCCAACTCCAGACCCACTGCTCCAAGGACACGCTTGAGTTTGCCGCACTGTGGGGCTCAGTTTGTACCCTAGGCAAATCTGATTTGTGGTCCTGTATGGTCATGTTTACCCTCATTGGGCTGAGACCTCATCTTCCAGCACCTGTATACTGGACACCACTCACAGTAGCCACGGTCCTAAAGCCCTCGCCCTGTCAGGGCAGGTGCGTCTGCCACAGGTAACTACTGATGAACCAATTACTGGTGAAATATTGTCTGAGAGAACAAGCACAGTTTGCTTCGGAGATACCAGCTGTCTATGTATTTGCAACAATGCAATGGTAACAGAGCAAAGCAAAGTTTTTGAGAAGATCCTGAAAGACTGGAGCAAAAGAAATGGCTAAATTCAAGTCCCATTTAAGCAAGCATAATACCATTGATTTAGTCTGTAGTGCATTTTAATCTTAGCCCAGGAGCTCCCTTAAACTTTGTCAGTTGTAATCTCAAACTAAACTTTTTTTTTTCCTGTTTTCAGTGATTTCCCCCATACTTATTTCTTCATTTTATGTTACTTTAATGTTACTTTTTATTTATTCAAGATATTTAACTTTTAGATAAATAATTTTGATTTTTTTTTTCCCACTGGTGTTGGCAATGATGACTGTTCATAAAAATACTGAAAGTATGGATCACAGTCAGGCTTCAAAGTCCAGTGCTATAAAAGATGAAGGAAAATTTTTGATAAAGTGAAAGAGGTGATTCCATTATTTCCACAATATGTGAGAATAAAATGTAAGTTTCTTTTTTTGTAAGAAACTCATAAAATTAGAAACTCATGCATGGTGCCATATAGTGGGATTAGGGATAATACCATTTCTTTTACAGTCAGGGAGGAAGATATCTGTCTCTAGCATTAAGGGAAAGGGCAAGATGGCTACATGTCTGGACTAGAGCTGGAACAAGAGGCTAGATATACTATATAATTTTATAGACTTTTCTCTGGTCAATATAGATTCTTGGTGCATACCAAAGTGAACTTGTCTCTCAAGGGGTGAAAAAAAATGCATCCTGGAACTTTTGATCTGAACGAAACAATTACCCTGCAGTCAAAATAAACAGACGTCATTTCTGCAGCTGTCCAAATCACAGATTCTTACCGTATAATTTTTCCCTGTAGTCCAAAACTGAATGTTCCATCTGCAAAATGATTAAATTAATTTCATAGGTAAACACATTTACCATTCCATTTTAACGGAGTTGCCCTTCACTAGAGGTTGTGATTCAAAATTAATAGGAGGAGCTATTACTGAGATGTCTGAAATGAAGAGCTGAATGACATAGAACTCATTTTTCAAAGGGATAGACATTTTTGAAATGGGAATTGAACATTGATGTAATAGTTAGTTACATTTTCATGCCAATCACTCCTGGCAGTCAGGTGTGGCACACTAACATACAACAGAAGAAACATTCAAAGCAAGAAGGACAGACAAAAGAATGTCCTTCTCTTTTCCATTTTGCTTATAACACTTTCATGAGCATGGAAGAGGGTTTTGGTTTTGCTGTGGGTTTTTTATAATAAATTATTGACTAATATTTCTATCTATATTTTTAGCTGACAAAGGTAAAGAAATAGGAGAGAAAAAATCTTCAAGTGTGATTTTATTTTCAGTAAATACTCTGTGTGAAGTATCTCTGTTAGCCTTTCGGATTAATGTACTGAGTAATATATCACCAGAATTATGTAATTTTACATACTACCCCATAGTGCTATTCATTTAATTTTATACTCTTTTTTCCTAGCAAATATCTATATTCCTGTTCTCTTTAACAAAAGTCTGTGTTTCCCTTCCTATGTAATCATAACTGTTAGAGCATGACTATACTACAGTCAGTGGGTCTTTTTTGAGAGACATATTTTTGTCCTTTCTATGGTCTGTGGCATCTTTGACTGCCTGCCTGTCAAGGGCAGGAAATTTTTCTTGTAGCTGCTATCTTACCAATTGAGTTTATACTTTATCTTGACACTATAAAAATTTACATATAATAATTAGTATTGTTTAGTTTGATTAGAGCATTCATCTGCTCCTGAAAATTATGATGCTTCAGTTTTATTTTATTGTTTACTCTCACTACAATGAGAATCCATTGCCAGTCATTAGATTATTGTTTACTTCAAGACCTGAAGCTGAGCAGTAGTCATCTGCCTTCAGCAGCATCTGTATGCACCTACCATCTGTTCTTCTCATGCAGTCATGAAGCATTATCTGCAATAATTTCTTCCTTTTACTTAGTGAGTGGTTTCTAAAATTTCTTATTATTTGCTGCTAAGCAAATTAACAACTTTCTTCTGTTTAGAGTTAATAAGATAATATTCATTTTTTTAAAATTATATCTCAGAGAAGACTAGTTTTCGTTACTGCTTTAGCATTTTTTAATAATTTCCATAAGAAAAATGTGCTGTAAAAGTTAGATAGCAATAAACTGGAGCCTTCTGTAAGCTTAGAATTTATTTTAGCATCAGTAAAATTTAGTAATTTTTTTCATCCTGACAGCTTGTTGCTAGGTGTATAAGATTACATTTAAACTATTGATACATTAGGTAGACTTATTTTTCTCTTGAGGAAGTAAAGAAGTAAAATAAGGACAATTTAATGTGCATCTCATTTATGTTGTTGCAGAAATCACCATATAGGCTGGAAGAATCTGTAAATCCTGGGACATGGTTAATAGCCACGTTTAACATTTATGTGATAGAGAGGAATGAACTACATTTTACCCATTTAAAATTATTTTATTATTTTATTTCATCACAGTTCTAAAATATCTTAAGACAATAGTAAACTGTGTTTAAATGGCATTGAATCCTTTGCTGTTATCGCAAAATATCCAAGGCAGAACACTGCATAACTTACGTATTGTCTGAGTTTTCTTCTGTCACCGTGACCTAATTAGTAATGAGGTTAGGGATGGAAGACTTTATAAGCCTAGCTTTATGTCAAAACTGTTTAGAAGACTTAACCACTTAACAAACCCAACTGGACTGGCAACATTTTGCGTTTTATACCTTAATTTGCTTTCTGTAGCAAAATGTTCTTGTGGGTTTTTTTATCATTGCTTGTCAGCGAGTGGGTCTGGATGTCCCAGTAAGGAAAAAAAAAAAAAGGGGGAGAAAAGGAAGGAATATTATTAAAATGATAATATTAAACTTTTAAAACTTCTTTACTAAAATTAAAGTAAGAATACAAGGGCAGGTACTTGACATAATTATTATCTCTGGTTTATATTTTGTCTTACTCTTTCGCTTCTCCTCCCAGACTCTGAATACAGCAGAATCTAAGGAATACGGAGAGGAAAAGCGTGGGCTATGTACAACAGAATATGCATTTTATTATTTGGCCATGGTTTCTGGCTTCACACAAGCATAAAGTTGACATTAACTGTTCTTAGTTAACCCATAGTTGTTAATCTATGTGCAAGGTTAATGAAGAAACAAATAATGAACAAAGGGATATGCTACAGTGACCATTCTCCTTAGTCTTTATGTATTGTCAAAGTTTTTTTTCCCCTACCTCACTTCTAAAAAATACACACATATACAAACTGTGTAAACATAAGTGATGAGAAAGGAAAACACTCAACAATATTTGAATGGGAATTAAAATTTATAAGTGAAGATTTATCTAGTGCCCAATGTAAGCTTTGTTTCAGGAAACTGGAAAGATGAAAAATGTCCACTTAACACATGCACTGAACTGTTAATTTAAGTAAGTTCTGTTGCTTTCATAAAGCTGAAACCACATGCTCACATCAGCATTCAATGAGCATACATAACTACTGAGTAAAAATGTTAATTCTATTAAAGGTTCTTAATAAACCATAAAGGGTAGATTGGAAAAATGAAGGTTGCTCAATTATTATAGATAAAGGAAAAACATGAGAAAAGTAGAATCATCTAACAATCATTTACAGAGACAATTTAAAAAAAATGGGAAGAAAAGTTAATATTTTGATGATAAGCTGTAATTTTCTGCTTAACAATTATCTTTTAGGGAACAGTCACATTTTATTAACATGAATAATTAACTCACTGTAATATCGTGCTAATAGTGAAGGAAGCACAATAACTGAATGTTGATAGTGTAAGTTTTTAATGAGAGAAAACAGTTAAATAGTAATGTGTTCCCCATGTTCCATAACAGCAATTTAAATGCAAATGTGCAATACAAAAATGCCTCCTTTTACTTCCTACATGGAAGGAATGTATGCATTCTGGTAAAGCCCATTTTTATTCAGGAACCAGCCTGAGAAAAGAGACAAGCTAATGGAGAAATGTCAGTTGCTAAAGCACAGGTTAAAATCCTAGTCTTCTGAACTCAATGAGTTCGGCAGGGTCAGGTTTCTTTCTTGAAGTGAGAATTCAATAGCTGTAATTTCAAAAAATTTAATTTCCTGAGTTTTATGCTTTACAATAAATGCAAAACCCACTTGTCCTCTTGGAACAAAACTGGGACTACAGATTTTTGGAGAACAGAAACCTTTTATCTAGGAATGTGGTAGACGGATACAGTATAGGGCTAACTGAGGTCTCGTTTCTACCAAAGACACTTCTCTGACATAAGGTTCAGAAGTCTTGCTCTACTTAATGAACAATGCACAGTCCAAGGTGGGGCTACACAGAACACAAAGCAATGGCATGAAACCTGGGCTGATGGAAAATTTTGCTGAGAAAGAGAACCTGGAAGAAACAGTAAAACAAAAGATGAAAAGGAAAATGGAGGTGTTCATCAATGTCTAGTTAGAAATTGGTTGAGCTTGTGCATAGACCTATTCGAATTTTTGTGGTCAGAGTTCACACTAAAGAGAAAAGTTAGAGTTACATGGTGCTTCTAGGCATATGTGAACAACAAATCAGAACTGCTCTGCACATTGTTTACAGCAAGCTATATTAATTTTCGGAGCTGTCCTTACCTTTTTTAGAGAATGATCTGACATCTACTTTTTACATCCAGATAGATGCTTCAGTGCTACTATCATATTTATAGTTTGATAACCTCACTTTGCTTTGACATTTCTAATTTATAACACAGGCAGTTATTTAAATAATTCAGATTGAATGTTTGCGCAAAGTGAATGAAGTTGAAAGGCTACCAAAGGAAAGCTTACAATCTTTTTCTAGTACCTTCCAATTATGCTTCCAAACGGATGAAGGGAAAAATAGATGCTAAGCTGACATTTGGAAATACTAAGCAGATTCTGTGCTACATTGCATATCAATATGAGATTTAACCCTACAGTGTTATTTGTGTCACTGCATAAGGTTGGTAACAAACAGTTTCCCAGTATGGAAATCTAGTATGGAAACACTTGCATCAGAAAGTAAACAAAATACAAAGAAATATAATTTATGCCATTTTTCAGATAGTATTATATGTTTCTACTATTGTTATTAGGTTCCAAATCATGTTTTTATGAAAGAGCATCCTGGAATCACTTTCTTTCTCATATTGCATCCAGTTCACCAGTTGAGAGGAACTCTTTTCTTTTGTGTCTTGTTTTATTTCCCTTGCTCTTACTACCCTCTAATTAGAGTAGCCACTAATGTGAAACCTTTTTTTTTAATATGAATTGAAGCAAGGATTGATGAAGGGACTTTCACCCTGAATTTATAATGGGAGTTATAATAACGAGTTTCTTTACAGTGTTGCATTTTATTATAACAGTTCGTAGCTAAAAGTACTGAGAAATTATTCATGTCAAAATTAGAATAAAAAATGAAGCCCAAAAGTGCAGAAAGCAAAGAAAGCAAGAATTTGACTTTCACACGAAAGTGTAACCCAAAAGTAGGTCCTTTAGAAAACTGAAGGGGGAAGGGGCAAGGGTAGAAATTAACACTACAAACCAAAAAGTCTTATGAACTGTTCTCAGGGCTAGAGCTAGATATGATTAAATACAGCATTTCAGATAAAAAATACCGATAATCAAAAGTAATCTGTTAATAACAGGACCAGAGAAGATCACACTAGACCTAGTGTGCTTCTATATACTATATTCCTGCCAATCAAGCCCACATCATTAGTCAAATAAGAGTTATATCTTTAGAAACATATATGGAAATAAATTTTTGACTGACATTTTATTCTTAATTATTTTTAATTAGGAGCTACTCATGTTCTTAAACAATACCTGTTCCTTATAAAAGTGCTATACTCTGAAGTTTCCTGTGCATTCCTGTCACCTTGTGATCACCTAGCTCCTTGATGTGAATCCCCATCAGGAGACCACGGATTCGGTTCCTGCTTTGCTTTACTCAGATTAGCAATTTGCTGTACCAGTTATGAAACAAAAACAAATATTGGAGCCCCTACTTCAGGGTATTTCTCCAGCCTTGGTTCTGTTGTAACCTTTCCTGTCTGTCAAATCATATTCAGTGTGAGTATTCAAGTACAGAAGATCTCTTATTTTGCAAATAGTAATTGCAATAATATTTTAGATATTTAAAAAAATGTTTATTTCTAGAGCTGTTGGTCATATTTTTGAATCACAAAACAGTGCACCTTTATTTTTAAATTATCTCTCCTGCAGTGGAGTTTCTTGGCAGCAAATCAGTTGAATAAATAAACAGATTTTTTATTATACTGATGCTTCATTAAAAACATTTCATCTGAAGTTTGGATGTATGTGATAAATTAACTACCAGCATGACTTTTAGAGATAGTGTAGTGACAGAGAAAAAAAAAAAAAAAAAAAAGAAATAATGTACTATGCCAGCCTGTAACTTTTATTCAGTGAGCTATTAAGCTATGGTCGCCCTTTCGCCCTTTCAGTTTTGTTGTGGTCTTACAGCGGATCATCTTCAAACCTCATTCTTTTTAGCCATTAGGAAAGTAATGCTGAAGAGACTCATTTGTTATGTAAACAAACTTCTGTAAAGAGAAGTAGATCACATACGGAAATACTCACTCCACAGGTCAAGTGCTTTCAAACACTTTAAATGGTCAAATCTATCAGCAATTTTTTCACCCTCTTCTTTTGATTAATACATAGCAAGAAACAATTCTCCAGAGCTTTTTGGTTTCAGAGCTTCTGACTGGAAAAACAAGTTGAATGTTTTCTGTCCTGTCATCAGTAGCAAATTAGGTTATGAAGGAAAGCATACTTACATAACTTCAACACATTCATACCTACTGCAGCCAAAATATAGCACGGCCTCTGCAGTGTCTGACCTGTGCTGCAAGTAACAACAGCTCACAGAATGTGCAGCTTCAGAACAGTGAAGGACTAGGTGTTCTTAGTGATGTGACTCCAGGCTAAATCCCTACTGATCTTCTTTTAATATAATATGATATGATGATATATGATATGATATATGATACATTCATCAACACATCTTTATGTGTGACACATGTTCTGAAATTTGATACAATTTGAGATTAAACCGTGATTCATTCGGGAAGGAACTACATATACATTAACTTTCTCATTGTTTTTATTCTCTTTCAAAAGCTAAAGATCCTTCCTAAACATTAACATCACTAACAGAAAGTTAACCTATAGCTGTCTTTTAGGAGGTTTTGTTCTTTTTTTTACATAAGAAATATCTGAAAGTCTCATCAGACTGTAGCAATGATTTTCCTAGTAATGTTGAGAAATTCTCATTTCTAATATGTAGGCAACTGTATGGACACATGGAGAAAACTCCATGGGAACATTTCATAAAGGTAACAGTTGTGGTGTGAACAGCCAAGTTTTTAGGTCTCTCGGACTGCAATATTGTGTTGGCTTAATAAGGACTCTCAGCCAGTGGACAGTAGGCAGCCTTTCGTGGCTTGCAAAATCAGTTATGCTTCTTGAGTTTTCAGTTAGTGTTGGCTCAGATCCTTGCTATTTTCTGCTATATAAGCGCCAGAGTGATATTCTTTCATATGCTGGAGGTCATCACCAAACCCTAAGCACTGAAAAAAAAGACCCGACAAAAAACACCCTATGTGTATATAGATATTTACTGCATCTTTCTGAATTTTTGTTGGGATTTTTAAATTAAATTTTTGTCCTGGGTTAAGCTAAGATGAAGTTAACTTTCTTCATAATAGCTAGCAAGAGGTTGTGTTTTGGATTTGTGCTCAGAAGAAAGCTGATAAAAAGTGATGTTTATGTGGCTGCCGAGGTCTTTCAGCTTCTCTGGCTGTCTGCAAACAGGAGAAGCTGGGAGGGAGCACAGCCCCAGTTGCTAGCCAGGATTTGATCTTAGGTTTGGGATTGGGACCCAAAGTGGCCAATAATCTATTCCATAACATATACATCATGCCCAGTATATAGGTGAGGACCTTCCAGAAGATTAGCCTCTTTTTGGTTTCAGATCTCTTTTGCTCCGGGTCATCTCACTCCAGGTGGTCGCTCTCCTAAGGCCTTTCCCCCCCCACCCCGGTCAGCTCTGGGTCAGGGACACTCGGCTTGTTCTCTCCATTCCGTGAGTGCGGTTTCGGGACTCTCCCTGCTCCAGGATCGTTAGCTGGGAACAGGCTGAGCCTTGGTCATTGGGTGGGGGGGCAGTATCACTGTGTGTCACTCATTTGTGTATTCATATATAGTCTTATTTTCAGTATTATTGTAGTTTAGTCATTAAATTGTTCTTATCTCAACCCACGAGTCCTTTTTTCCCTTTACCCCTTTAATGCTCTCCCCTATCCTTGGGGAGACCAGGGCAGGGGGGGATTGGGTGAGTGGGTGTGTGGTTTTGCCCCCAGCCAAGGGCAAACACATCACAGTTTTGATGACTAGGAATGTAGTGTTTATGTAGTCCTTTATAAATTAATATGAGCTGCAAATGCTTGCAGTAAACAGTGATTAAAATGTATGACTCAAAACTATGACTACTGGGTTGGCTTTTTTGTAAACTACAAATATCAGCTAAACACAAAATTATGTGCTGTATGTTACAGAGCACTGTGTAATTACTGTCAGGAATGACACCACTCAGCCTGCTGAGTGAGAAGGCTGGGCTTTGGGTTGTTGTTTTTTCTTTATTCTGATATAATAGCTGTGTTTATGCATTAAGCTGTCAGACTGTCTGATTAAGTTACTGTTGTTGAGATTACCTTCTTCAGAGATAAATGTTTTTGGAATACCTGGGGTGCTGGCTTTGTTTTGTGTCAGTATTGTTAGGTTTTTTGTAATGCCAGCAACAAAACCCTGACTCCTCGTTTCCCTGTTGTTGAAGTATATTTGCATCATATCATGGGAAAAGGTTTTCATATTTGTTGTATTGTTTTATCTTAAAAAAAACATAAGATAACATATTGCAGACTGCTTGACTTACTTCCACTGTTGCCATCCCCTAGTGATGCCTTATGCTCTCCCAGAAGTTTCTAATTGCTTACTTGAATTTTTAATCTAATGTGAATACTAACGTGACTCATGAATAATGATAGGTTCCTGGCACAGAGATTAAATCTAGCAGTAAACCCTTTTAAGAAAGGCCATTGAAGAAAGTCAGATTTTACTTGAGGTTATGTACAAAGTACATCACTGAAAAAACACATTATATCCAAGCTTAAAAAATATTTTTAATAAACTTCGCTGTAATGCACACACAAAAAAACATAACATAGGGAAACAAAAAGCCTGAGAAACAGTCACAAACACTCTACAAAAGAAAGAAACATTGCAATTAAGTAACTTACCAAGTTAATCAAGGAATAAGTTATTTCAAGAGTTTAGGTCCTTTGCAAGGACTGATTTGGTAAATGAATTGATACAGGTTGAGATATTTACCAAACGCTTGGTTTCCAGAACATCTTGTCTTTGTCTCATGGAAGATTTAACAAGCCCTTTTAGAAGATAAAAAATGGCTGAGGAAGAAAGGGGTAGAAAAAAGGAAAGGTTTGGTGTTGTGATAGATCCAATTTTGGTTGAACTCATTATCTTAATACCCCCGTCTCTTTCTCTCTTTTCATTTTTTAACCTTTTAATACCATGGATCACCAGTTTCAATACTGCTATTTTCAACTATGGCAGCAGCAGGAGAAGCAGGTTGTAAATCACAGAATATCTAACACAGCTGTGTTGTCTCTGTGTTTTTAAAGCTCATGCAGCCCACAGAACACTAACCTACAACATCTGGTTGGTTATAAAATTATTACACCTTGCTTATGCCTTATAATGTCTTGCCTTATATACGTCTTGCCCATAAATGCCATGAGATTTATGTTTTCTGTTAAATAGAAATGCCCAAGAAAATATTTCAGGTTTTATTTCTTTTAATCTAAGTTCAATTTTTTTGTGATTTTGACCTGACCATGCAAATATTGTAGTCTGGCAAAAGGAACATATTTAATGTTATTTAATCCCCAAAACACCAGTGAGTCTTTCAAGTATAAAATAGTGTAAAATCTGACCAATGGAACTTTGAGGAAAACTTTTAATTTCAGATCCATTAGATGTAGGTTTAGTCCTATGCTATGAACATAAGAAAGCTACGTAAGTGAAAACAGCCTGTGAACAAATAATGGTTTTGACTGTGATATAGAAAAGCAGACTGGATGGGAGTTATGAAGTTATGAATAAAATAAATTAGAAATTTTAAAGAATCATAAAAGTTAAGAGGCAAGAATCTGTTAGAATAAGATATTCTTTTTTTGGAAGAAATAATTTAAACTAGCTGTTCACTTTTTTAGTATTACTAAAGGGTATACTTATTTTTGTTATTAATAATGTCCAAGAATACTAATGCAATTTCTACTAGAATTTTTCAGAAAAAGTTAACTAAAATTATTTTTCTGTACAATGTAGTGGTATTCAAAAATTTAATGGAGTTTACAAGTAAAGGCTATTTTATTCCAGCATCTAGAAGGCTTTTTTCTAACAACTTTTGGAAATTACATCTTCTAGACTCATGTATTTGATTTTTTTTGATAAATTATTCTAAGTCAAAACTTTTAGAAGCTTGTCACTTAAACTAAACAAGAAAAGAGTTCAAATAATAACATGTAGTACTTATGTATATCTTATCTATTTAGATCTTGCCCCCTGCAATTCTGCATGAGATCTGGAATTATTTCAGGAGCTAATGAAGGGCAAAATACTCTGGAAAGAATGTGTCGGTATTACATGTACTGCTTATTTTTATCACAGAGAATTAAAGTACCATTTTTATTTCTTGCCTGCAATAACTTCCATAGCACTGTTGACTGCTCCTTGTTATCATAGACTGTGTGACTGAAACGAGATATTTATTCCCCTGTTGGCCCAGAACCTCCAGCAGTGTTTTGCTTCTCTGAAATTCACATTAATATCGCCCATTGGCTTTGATAATTAAATTGTACACCTGTTCAAAAATAAACACCAGATTGTTAATGATTCTTGGCCATCACACTGTCAGTAGTTTTCCAAAAATATTTCTCTTCAAATTATCAGAACATTTTCGTATTCCTCTAATTGTGACATGAACTATTCCACGTCTTCTATGGCAATATATTGGTAAGACCTTATGTATCTATATTTTAAATCAATAATAACGTAGCTAAAGTGAGAAACATGCTGAAAAGAGGGTCATTCCTATTAAGAGTTTATTTAATTAATCGTCCCCTAATTACTCTTAATAAGACATAATTCATTTTGGTTATTTCTACAAAGATATAGCAACCCTACATATAACTAAATCACTGGAGGTTAAGTAATTATAGGAAATTAAAATTCATCATATCATATTCTCTGAGAAAAATAACTTATATTTTAAATTGTGGGTTATTGAATCGCTATGAAGATAGAAGAAACAGAGAATAACAAAGAATAAACTATCCCATACATAAATGTTATTACTTGCTATCTTTTTTCTGTAATAGAGGTGATCATATATTATCACTGCTGACATGTTAGAGCTTTAAGAATAACCCTTTCTTGCATATTCCTTTACTAAATATGTTATTACAAGATTTATGAGCTTTTTGTTTCATGTAGGACCTTTCCACCAGGTCAAGGCTTCATTGCACAAATTGATTGTTGAAAGAGTAAATATACTAATAAATATACTAATACAGTATATCGAAGCCTTTCCTTACCCTCACTCTTTGACTTTATTATATTATTATAGTCTGATACATACATTTGTAGAGACCAGGAGTCTTACAATTGCAAGTTCCTTACACAGCTGAAGTTTGGCTTCACAAGTACTGCTCTTTTTTTTTTTTTTTTGCTTCCTATATTTTGGAATTAATGTTTACTTCCTTGTAAACACAATTTGATTTTTCCTTCACAGCTAGTTTTTACCTGATTATTTGTGGTCTAGATAATCTCTTGACCATGAACTTTTTTGTTCTCGATAATGTTTCATCCTGCTCAGTTGGGTCTCAGGTTGCTGAGCTTCCCAAACCCTGAAGCAAAGGTATGGCAGCCTGTAAGCATCTTTTCTGTTCCAAAGAGCCATCTGTGTAGTACTCTGAATTTACTGCAGCTTGCAACAGTACTGCTTTTTCTGGAATATGCCTTATTCTCACCTTGCAGAGCTAGAATCTCAATAGCTGGCACTGCAGTTAGATAAGCATTGCATTCAGTTGGGCCATCTTCACAATATATTCTAATAGCTTCTGCTCAGACTGCACATCTGCTATATGGCTGAGCACAAATTGGTGAAACAGTCCATGAAAAACAGGATAACCAGTAACTCTTTCTCCATTCCCCATCCCCTTTTTATATGACTCCTTCTGCCATACTGACCACTAAGAAGCTTTGACTTGTTACAAGGGGAGTCTGACTGCTTTCTTCCTTCATTAAAGTCCCTGGTCTTTATCTTTTGTTCTGATTCAGTTTGTATTACTTGTCTCAAGGTTCTGCAAGCTTCAAATCAATGTGAATATGGAAAAGAAAATACTGTTCAGACCATAAGTATCATCAGATCATATTCACATCTGTTGGCCAAAAATTTAACAGCACAACTGGCACACCACTTAGGTATCTCTCCATAGTGTCCCCGGAGATCAGTGTTTTAAAGGAACACTTCTCTGGTTGCGTGCTGCACCACTCCAAGCTGCTTTCTGTTTTGGAGCTGTGCTTCACTTTACCTGAACTAAAAATCCTTCACAATCTAGAGAAAAGATAAATTCTGTACAGATACACAGATGCAGAGGTGAGGAGTGTGGAGTCACAGTTTTGTTGGTTGAACAGTAGTTACCTTATTTCCACAGTTCAGATATTTCACTGCTCTTATGTTACAGTCACATTACATATTTTAACAAACACGGGTTCCAGAAAGCAAACAAGCAAGCCTCTACTGTGACATGAAAGGTTTATCATTATCTACTCTGTGCATCACAAGTTGTCTATATGTTGAACACTTGTATTTGTCTTTCTCTTGTTGCTCCGCCTATTATGTTCATGTGGCCGTAATGTCTGCATTCTGATTTGTTCCCTGACTGTGGTGTCTCTTGTGAACTTGCACTAAATCCCATTCCCTTTACTTACATTGTGCCATTTTTACCTACAAACAATATATCCAAGGCTCCTCAGAATCTGTACTGGCTGCAGAGTACCCTGGAATCACATGCTCTTCAGCTAATCCCGACTTTGACACATCCGATACATGTTTGGATGCCTGAACTCCCAGCTTTCCAACACATGCATTTAATGTCTTCCCCACAGGAGCTGCCTGTTACGATCTAAAAGGTCTTGAGGGCAAGACTTATGAGGAGCAGGTGAGGTCACTTGGCTTATTCAGCTTGGAGAAGAGAAGGCCGAGGAGTGACCTCATCACAGTCTACAGGTTCCTCAAGGAAGAGGTGCTGCTGGTCTCCTCTCTCTGGTGACCAGCGACAGGACACAAGGAAAAGGCGTGAAACTGTGTCAGGGGAAGTTCAGATTGGACATTAGAAAAAGGCTCTTCACTGAGAGGTTGGTCAGTCACTGGAATAGGCTTCTCAGGGAGGTGGTCACAGCACCAAGCCTGTCAGAGTTCAAGGAGCGCCTGGGTGATGCTCTTAGTCATATTGTTTAGTTTTATGTAGTCTTGCAAGGAGCAGAGTTTTGGACTCTGATTCTTACGGGGCCCTTTCGATTTGAGATATTCTGTGATTCTGTGTGACCTTGTTGACATCACTATTGCCTCTAGGTGGTGAGAATAAACCTTGAAAACAAGTCATCTTTGTTGTTTTCTTCCCATTCCTCCAGGGAACATAGTGAAGCTTTGTCTACTTTGCCCTGATTCCTCATCATCTCAACTAGTCTCATTTGACATAGCTTAACCTATGTTAAGAGTTAATTAACTTATGTTTTCTTCCACTACCCTGTGTTGTCCAGACTTTCTTCTTGGTTTGGAAATGTTTTTGACAGCATTCTGGGGGCCTTATATGCTTTGTTAATTATCCTTTATTTTTGCTGTGGTTTTCCCTAGAATGATCACTGACACCAAGTTTCGTGTCCCATTTACTGTGCAATAGCATGAAAACTTTTTTGTTTATAAAACTAAATGGGTTCCATTTGGTAGGACAAAACCAGTTTAAACAGACTTGTGAATACAGCTAGTACTCCAAACAAATATTCTTATACCTTGTTCAGTATTTTCCCTTCTGTAGTGTGGCGTCTTTTGGTCTTTTATTTAATCTATGCGCAGACTGATGTCATCTGTGGTAGCAAAAGAATCTTCACACCCTCTCCAAAGATCTAGCTTGACAACCAACTGAGAGAATAATCTTTTCTTCCTCCCATCGCAGGCAAAAGAAAATAAATTGTGTGAGGGAAAATTATTTTTCTTAATCTTGTGAGTGAAAAAGCCAAATTCATGCACTGCTTCTGTCATTTTGTAATTTAGCACAGTAATTTGCTAGAGGGTCTGTATTGACTGTGATCCCTCTATTCCAATTATACAAAACTTTTGTCTGTATTAATTGTTGTCTAGTACTTTAGGGACTAAAAAGGAAGTTGTCCTCTATGGTCAGCATTTGATCCCTTTCCAAGCCCTGGTTACTTACATAGTCAATCACACTGAATATGAAAGGGTTATTCATGTTGACACCACTTTTCTCATCGTATTTGGAAATCCTCAACTATAATAAATAGACTTTAAATACTGTTATAGAGTTCAAGAAAAAGAAACCAACAAAACAAAACATCCTACTGCCTATACAAACAAGCTGGCAGATAGTTGGGGAAGCTGAAAAGTACATTTGTGGGGGAATTGCAGGCTCTGGTGTGGAAAGAATGGGAGACTTGCTGGAAAACCCAGCTAGAAATCAGGAATGAGCAGCACAAGTTATAGAAGAGTACTTGATGCTGAGTATTGTATCTCAACCTTTATCAATCCCAACTGCAGCCCCCCCCTTTTCTTTTAAACAAGGAAATATCAAAATATTACTTCAGTGTAGTGAAGCCATAGAGCCATCATCTGAGATACATTGAAAAGTAATTTAAATCTGTATTCTCAAACAGCGTTGTGTCATTTTAATGAACTTAGGAAACAGTTTGAGAAGGAATCACATTTCTATCCAGAGATAAAACTCTAAATATTAGGTTTGTTGCTATGTGGTATTTTGTGGTTTGGGGTTTTTTTTTCCAACTTAAGTGACAGCTGTTGTCATTTCCAGCATAGTAACCATGAATGACAATAGTCTATAAGCTGTTGCAGTATCTGCATTAAAAAAGCAGCTAGAAGTAGCTGGAGAAATATGATGGAATGACATATGTATTGCAGTGTTAATGTATCTTTTCAACAGAGGAATGAATGACGAGCAAAATAATAGAATCATAGAATCATAGANCAAGAAAAAGGAAAAACTTCTTAGAAACAAAGCACCAATATTAGGATGTAAAAAATTGCTTACTATAACACTTTCACATGAAAGTAAATCCAAAGAGAAAAGCAATCACATGTAATACTCTTCATTGAGTTCCTAGCTTCTTTATCACAAACAACCTACGCTGTCAATGGCAGGCTCCAATCATCAGGAGGTATATTTCAAACCTGTAGAGCCACAAATGCTAAAGGATATATTCTCAAATTCATTAGTAAGACTAGAAAGGGATTGGACATTTGCGTGGATAGCAAGACAGAGACAGCATACATATCCAGATCATTTGGGAAGGGTGTATAAAACTCTTAAATCCAGGACTGAGGCAAGTGCTGAACATTTTCTGTTACGCAAGTAGATTATTCTAGATCAAGTTTTTGTAGAATTCATATATATTCTTGTAAAATGGCTGAGAATATCTGAGTGGTGGGGGGAACCCTAATGCTAAAAATATACTGGCTTGGTCAACACAGACATCTTGTAGAGCTATTGTGGTGCCTGAAGAAGGCTGCATTTTCAAACACAAAATCATTTTAGGAGGAAAATAGGTGACATGGTTATATCTCCTTGTTAGACAAGATACTAATACTGCAACTCATTTTGTTTATATGGTGTACTATCTTGTCTAAAAATATAAACAATGGATATTACAAAATAGAACAATTTCAATTTAAAAGACTTGTGTTTTATCTGTTTTCCTGTGTGCCTATAATATCCTGGAGAGCCATCAAGGAGATCCCATCAGCTTTTTGTTGAAAATAATTTAGAAACATATAACCTGATTCTTCAAATAAATGTATCTATTTTGGAGGAGGCTCCTAATTTCTTTTTGTCTTCTCTGAATCAAATGGAAATTTTAGCAGTGTTTGGTGCTATTAATTTTCAGGGGAAATTGTTTTTAAAACAATATTGTTAAAGCCATTATCTAGAAAGTCAGTATTTACACAATTTCATCGAAACTCTTGACCCTGAATGATAAAATTTATTTGCAAAATATACTAAGTAATAGAAAAATGGAACATTTAAGATATGTCTCAGAAATCCTTTAAAATACTCATATGCTACGATATATATATATACTGGATATTAATGACATTTAATTAAGGTTTCTGAAATTTAAATCTTTGAATAAAGAAAAACATTTGCGGGTATTTCAGTCACACCTGCATTTGTAGAGAAAGCCTGAAATAACTAGGAGGTGTTATTTTAAGTTTGTTTAGTCTTCAGGGGATGTAAAATGACCATTTGACTTACTGAATCTAGGGTTTATTTGGTGTATTTATTTTTGGATCATTTTTAACTCAGTGTTTTCTCTAATGTTTCAGCTGCTGAGTCCTCCTTCCCCCGCCCATCTTGCACACTCTGAGGGTTACAGCTTGGGCACAGTATCCTGCCTGGGCAAGCGTTTTCTTCTTCCAGCGTGCAGTTGTGCCAAGCTTAGTACCAGTACATTCAGTTCAACGAGCAGATAAGTCTGAGAGTGTCAGCAGGTTATAGAGTTAATGGTGGGGTGGACCCTACTATCCCTGGTAGTAAGAGACTTCCTCTTTTAATTGATTAAAATTTACTTTGGATAAATCAGCTCAAACAGTAAATCCATACTATTTGATAACAACTTCTATAGACAGTTCTGGAGTAAAAGATGACAGATGGCATTTTAACACAGGGGTTAAATTATTTCATGTTTTAATGTATATACATAAAATGGGAAAATATCTAATATAAACTTCTATAAATTTTAGAAAAATATGAAATTACATGTGACTCTATTATTAAACAACAAGTCTCTAAATTGGGGTTAATAAATACAAGGTGTTGGCATTCTGTATGTATCCGGTTTTACTTACTAATTCAGTATTTACTACTAAGTATCTTAATGAAGTCTTCAGCATTGAATTAGTTCCCAGAATCACAGAATCACAGAATGTTAGGGATTGGAAGGGACCTCGAAAGATCATCCAGTCCAATCCCCCTGCCGGAGCAGGAACACCCAGATCAGATCCCACAGGAACGCATCCAGGCGGGCTTTGAATGTCTCCAGAGAAGGAGACTCCACCACCTCTCTGGGCAGCCTGTTCCAGGGCTCTGTCACCCTCACTGGAAAGAAGTTTTTTCTCATNCTGGACACAATATTCCAGATGCGGTCTCACCAGGGCAGAGTAGAGGGGGAGGAGAACCTCTCTTGACCTACTGACCACCCCCCTTCTGATACACCCCAGGATGCCATTGGCCTTCTTGGCCACGAGGGCACAGTGCTGGCTCATGGTCATCCTGCTGGCCACCAGGACCCCCAGGTCCCTCTCCCCTAATTTCTTAGACAATTTTTTTATAGTGCAAATTGTACGTTTGCATGTTACCAGAAGCTGTAAGTGAACACAGAGAGAATACAGTTGACCCAGAGCTGTCAATACTTTCTACATATTGCCCTTGCAATCCTGAGATCTATAAACCGATACCTTTTAAAAAATGTAGCAATTGTATAATAAACCTCAAAACAGTAGAGGAAACTCCCAGATAATTTTCCTGGAAGAAAGTTTCATGTACTTTTAACTTCATGTATTCTCCTCTGGTACTATTGCTATAGCTTATCCTGTAGTTTAAGAAAAGAGATTAAACCGGTACCTACTCTATGAGTTTTGTTCTTTTAAATTGCTACAATAGCATAAAATAAAACTTATGGAAAAAGAAAAACCAAACCATTTGTTGTGGTTTGCTCTCAGTAAAACACCACAACTCACCTCCCTCCCCTTTTCTGGGGATGGAGGAGAGAATTAAAGGGGTAGAGGGAAAAGAGACTTGTGGGTTGACATAAGAACAATTTAATAACTAGAATACAAGAACACAGAAAATAATAATGATAATAAGAATATATACAAATATACAAATGAGTGATGAAACTGCTCACCACTTGATGACCAAGGCTTAGCCCATTCCCAGCTAATGATCCTGGAGCAAGGAGAGTCCTGAAACTGCAATCCCAGACAAGATTTTAGCTCGTATAATCACTTCAGACTTTAAGCCAGAGGAGGCCATGGAGGGTATTAGGAAACCTGCAGCTCCCTGAATTTAGCGAAAAATGCAGCTGTGCAATGAGTACAGTTTTATTTCTGTGTTTAGTAGATCAAAAAAGAACCTTGTGGTAACAAAGAGAATTTCACAACAACTCCCCTGTGGACATCCCTAAAACTGTACCCATAAATGTTGAAAAGCTCTCCTCCAGCAGAGCAGCATTCCAGAACACCTCGTAGACAACAGGAGAGGCCAGTCTTGATATTCAGAATGTTGGATGGATCAGACTCTTATAAGGTAGACTCTTCCATTTTCATAATCTCCTATGGTTGCTTGTATACAGAATAAGACATTATTCTAAAAAGACATTGCTTAAAAACCAGCTTGTGTACATAGCAATCATTGTATGTGGAAATGACAATAATTGTAACAATTAAACCCCTTTGTCTGTCATGTGCTTGTAAGTTTGTCCCACTTCTCTGTCAGAGCATTACGTTGTCCTGGATGGCCTGTAGCTGTGTGTGTGCCTCTGTGTGTGTCTATAGCTATATAAAGTTGCTATAAACGTTTGTCAGCCTCCAGGAAAATGCACTGATTTGTTTGTATTAAAATAATTCTTAAATTTAAACTTTTTCACTCATGGTGCTTTGGAGTAGGGACTTTAAATGAGGCAGATTGACTACTCTGCTGTCAGGTAATACGCCTTTTGCCTTTCCCATGAAAACTGGAATATCCCGATGAAGCCTGTAGAAATCAATTTCACACATTCATCGGAGACTTGTTAGAGTTCTGCAGCAAAATGCGTTATAGCTTCACTGTGTACCTACCTGGCGCGCGTCAATCCTGACTTGCAAGGTAATAAAATATTTGCTCTAACTGCTCCTTCCAGCCGCAGAGGACAGCTGGAAGCTGCAGTGCTTTGGGGCAGGTTTTGCTCTGTGTTTGCAACGATCCCCTTCTGACACTCAGACCCTGAGGAAGAGCAGCGTAGCCGAGACTGGCAAAGGGCAGCAGGGCTGGGCCTGACACCCTGCAAACTGGAGGAACTGGGGACAGACAAAATAGGAAGCGAAAAGGAATCAGATGGTAGGAGATGGGACAGAGGGAGAGTAGGAGCAGAAAGGGTGATAAACAGGGTAGATGGGAATAGGGAAACAGTCCTCAACCATGCATGTAAGACTGCATCATAAGCAAAATTTGGGTGCACCAAAATGTTGAGGGTCTCAATTCTGTAATTTTTAGAGTTTGAGATGTTTGATTTTGTAACCACACACATCTATAGGTTTTGTAGTAACAGGCAATAGACTAGCCATAAATCTTACTTTTCTGTAATACATTTCTCCAGCGTCTGAATTTTTCACTTTTTTTCCTCTGCTGAGAGGAGGAGAAAATCTGCATTTCTGTATCACTTCCCTCTACCCAAAACGGCTGTGGAGACAAATTCTTTCTCTGACTTTTTACCAGTAACAGTATGTCTTCCAAGAGCAAGGAAGAAGAAGGAGGACTTAAATGTTCAGAATTACTGATCTGATTAAACTGATCAATAGCTCCACCTTTACCGAGGAAAATTAACTTTATTATATATTGTGTCCAGTTCTGGGCCCCTCAGTTCCAGAGGGACAGGGAACTGCTGGAGAGAGTCCAGCGCAGAGCCACAAAGATGATGAAGGGAATGGAGCATCTCCCTGATGAGGAAAGGCTGAGGGAGCTGGGTCTCTTCAGCTTGGAAAAGAGGAGACTGAGGGGTGACCTAATGAATGTTTATAAATATGTGAAGGGTGAGTGTCAGGAGGATGGAGCCAGGCTCTTCTCTGTGACATCCAGTGATAGGACAAGGGGCAATGGGTTCAAGCTGGAACACAGGAGGTTCCACTTGAACATGAGAAAAAACTTCTTTCCAGTGAGGGTGACAGAGCACTGGAACAGGCTGCCCAGAGAGGTGGTGGAGTCTCCTTCTCTGGAGACATTCAAAGCCCGCCTGGATGCGTTCCTGTGGGATCTGATCTGGGTGTTCCTGCTCCGGCAGGGGGATTGGACTGGATGATCTTTCGAGGTCCCTTCCAATCCCTAACATTCTGTGATTCTGTGATATAGGATTGAAAGGACTAAAATACATGTTTTCTCTGTATTAAGGGACATCTCAACCTCCAGTCTGTCATCTTACAAATCATCCATAATCAGTGTAAATCAGTTCTTTGTTGGAAGTGTATGAGTTACCTCCATGGAAGAATAGTTTGAAAAAAATATATAAAATTTTCATTTCTTGAAATTAAATTAAATTTGGCATCTGGGAATAAGGTTCCAGGTTTCATACTATGTGAAAACTAAATTATTAAAATTCTCACAGGAGCAGTAGTCTTATCTGACCTAGTTTGATCTTATTTTGATCTAGTATTTGATTCTCCTGAAGGCTCTACTAGGGCACATGGAAAATGAAGGAGAGGTGAATGGTAACCCGCATGACTTCACCAAGGACAAATTGTGCCTGACAAACCTGGTGGCCTTTTATGATGGAATATTATGGCATCAGTGGACAAAGGAAGAACAACTGACATCTACCTGGACTTCTGCAAAGCGTTTGACACTGTCCCATACGACATTCTAGTGGCCAAATTGGAAAACTATGGATTTGATCGATCGACCACCTGCTGGATAAGGAATCAGCTGGATGGTTGCACTCAGAGAGTTGTGGTCAATGGCTCAATATCCGAATGAAGACCAGTGACGAGTGGCGCTCCTCAGGGATCAGTACTGGGACCAGTGCTATTTAACTTCTTTGTTGGCAACATGGACAGCGGGATCGAGTGCACCCTCAGCAAGTTTGTGGATGACACCAAGCTGTGTGGTGCAGTCGACACGCTGGAGGGAAGGGATGCCATCCAGAGGGACCTGGACAGGCTTGAGAGCTGGGCCCATTCAAACCTCATGAAGTTCAACAAAGCCAAGTGCAAGGTCCTGCACACGGGTCAAGGCAATCCCAAGCACAAATACAGGCTGGGCAGAGAATGGCTTGAGTGCATCCCTGAGAAGAAGGATTTGGGGGTGCTGGTAGATGAAAAAGTGAACATGAGCCGGCAGTGTGCACTTGTGGCCCAGAAAGCCAACTGGATCCTTGGCTGCATCAAGAGAAATTTGGCCAGCAGGTCGAGGGAGGTGATTCTCCCCCTCTACTCTGCTCTCATCAGATCCCACCTGGAGTCCAGCATCCAACTCTGGAATCCTCAGCACAGGAAAGACATGGACCTGTTGCAACATGTCTAAACAAAGATGATCAGAGGGCTGGATCACCTCCTACATGATGTCAGGCTGAAAGAGTTGGGGCTGTTCAGCCTGCAGACGAGAAGGCTCTGGTGGGACCTTATAGCAGCCTTCCTGTACTGAGAAGGGACCTAAAGGAAAGCTGGGGAGGGACTTTTTACAAGGGCATATAGCAACAGGACAACAGGCACTGGATTTAAACTGGAAGAAGGCAGATCTAGAATCGAGATCAGAAAGAAGTTTTTCACTGTGGGGGTGGTGAGGCACTGGAACAGGTTGCCCAGAGAAGCTGTGGATGCCCCATCCCTGGAGGGGTTCAAGGCCAGGCTGGATGAGGCTTTGAGCAACCTGGGCTAGTGGAGGGTGTCCCTGCCCATGGCAGGGGGTTGGAACTAGATGATGTTCAACCCAAACCAGTCCCAACTCAAACCATTATATGATTCTATGATTATAGTTTAACCATCTTTCATTGAAAACTTGCTTTCCCTAATTGCCATCAAATTCAGACAATATCTAGATATTAATTACTATGGGTTTGCATTCTTTTCCATGTTTTGCATTTACTGGATAAAAGCTTTCAGTGGAGATTTGATCATATTTCTTTAGACATTTACACACAAAGGATAATGAAAAAAGCTTAATTAAAATTTTATTGTTGAATAGTTTACCAACAGCATTAAGCAACAAATTTATAGAATAAGTATTGAAATAATTGTTTAAATAACTCACTCTTAACTTTTCTTAAAAATAATTATATTTAAGCAGAATCTGCTATTTGAGGAATGATAAAAATTGACGGTTTCAATAATGCAAACCTATATACTTGAGATTTGGAACTGATGAAGCCCAAAAGATGCAAAATCTGATTGATGTGCATTGTAGAGTATTATCTCTTGCATCAGCAGCAAATTATTGCTAAAAAATAATACACTGTAACTTCACCAATGTTGCTAACCTTTTATGCTTGCATCGAATTCAAGTTTATTTGAGAGATGGCTCTAAAAAAAGATTTTTTTTTCCCCTTAGCAAAATAGTGTGAAGAATTGCATTTGACACTGTTTCCACTGTAGAGAGGATATTAAGTACCTTGAAAGGATATAAGGATATTTAATATTTTATTTTATTTATTTTTAATGTGTATTTTTGTTCATTTATCATAGTGGAGGTGACAATTCAAAGAACTGCGAGTCACTAGGTCTTGGGAAGTGACTCTTTTCATGGAGATTCATTGATTCTAAATTTATACCGTAGCAACTGTCCCTCTAATCTACAGACTAAAACATTCAGTTTTGAGCTACCATGTTGGCAGCCAGGAATCACAAGAATACTGTTACAGTGAACATGAGGAATTATGTTATGCTGTGTAAAATGAATGTGTGAAAAGAAGATTGAGTGACATATAACAGTGTCGTAAAGACAAGATCTTTCATACTCATTCTATCAGGTGAAAAATCCCAGGCAAAGGAGAAACTGCAGTATCCCAACACTGCTAACTTCTGCAAAATAAGGAAATACTTATACTGTTTCTCTATAGCTTTAGAGTTGGTCTTCCAGAAAATTAAATATATTATATTTTCTTTATCCTTCATTCTCAAAATTGAATCTGGTTTCTAAATTGACATCAGTAATGAATTTATCTCATGACATATTTACTAAGACCTTGAATAACTTGTTTTCATTCATAGAGTTTATGAGGAATTACCTGTCAGCTGCAGATGGAAAAAATGCATTTCCCCAGGTTCTTAATTCAATTAAGAAATCAACTAAGGAAAGGAAATGACAAATTTTTCTTCTTTTACATCTTTTTATATGCTTTTTATTTAATTAGAAAGTATCTGAGCTAATTTGCCATTCTTTTTTGAATACTTTTACCTATAGATCTTTGAAAATGATAAATACACTTGTGTAAACTGTTTTTGTTTGATACTTTTAAAATCTAAAAATGCAGGCTGATTTTGAGAAAGCATTTTGTCAGACATTGTGTTGTTTGTATGCATCCAATCTCTTAAGAAAATCTCCTTGCCCTTAATTTTTAGTTTTCTGATGTTAAATAGAACCTGCACAGAAGCAAATGTAAGAAAATGGTGGTTGGATTATTTATGAACATTCAGAGTAACATAACAGAGTTTCCATGCTGTTTGAGTTGCATAGAACACTCTAAAACTGTATTTGCCCTCTCTATTAAATTGGAAAGCCAAGCAATAGTGTTCTATCAATGATCTGTTGAAATTATAGTCTGCTTCTCTGCACTCTTATATGAAGTTTTAATTAGTTTATTTAAAGCTTCAGAAGTTGCTAAACAGTTCATGGTAGTGATTTAATGTCATCATAGAAGTAAATTTCTACATTAGAAAAAAAGATTTAGTAATCCAATAATCCAAGTCCATTTTTTTTTTCATAGTGACTGATAATGTAGTAATGCCCACAGCATTACCCACATTGTTTCTTATGGTTTTGGATAAGTTCAATATATGAGGATATTTTTCTGTTATGTTGATTATGTCCAATATCAACAGTATATATATTATCTACTTATCCACAAGGAATGTTTTCTTAACATTATCTTCTTTTATGTTTTGTGTCTGAACTAAAAATCCACTCCAGTAAGCACAGGCATTTTGACATCATTCTGTAAGTAGACCAAAAAGAAAAACCTGACGTATGGGTCCATGGACAAGATACATCCTTCCTATTTCCCTTTATTATTTAGAAGTGATTTGGTCACTAGTGGAGCAAGTATTTGATAAAATTGATAATGTTTTTGAAGGCAACAACAAATTAGATTCAGTATGTGATTTTTTTTTTCTTAAGCTTCTTATTGATGGTAACAACAACAATTTTTTTTCTATGGGATTGATTTCATTCAATGATTATTATACAACAAACTGATAATCAGTGCATTTTCTGAAAGCTAACCAGAAGTAGTGGGTGACTTTTTAAAATATAGGATTCAAAAACAGGTGGAGTGACACTATGATTGTTCTTAAAATGAGACATTGTTCTTTCCTGAAATTCTTCTCTCACTAAACACAAACACCGTTTGTAGAATGATTAACAGAATCACTAGCTTGGTAATTAAACAGCCAAGTGCTTTACTGCTGATACTAAATATTATAATCTTGAAATGGGATTTTACAGAGAAGTTTTTTAAACATCCACACTGGTTACATATCAATTATAAAAGAAAAACACTTATTTTTTGCAAAACATTTCGAATTTCAACTTTTCTGAATGTATCAGAATAATTGGATGGCCTTATACTGAACATTATAAATGTCTGTTATGACTCAGATTAGCTAATTGTCTTCAGTAAGAGTTTTAAAATATTTTCAGTAGTCAAATGTGTATTTTCAAGTTCTTAAAGATTCTTACAGTTTGTGTCAGTAGCTCTTTTCTTTATTCCTGAGAGCTTTAATTAAATCTTTTGGGTGTGTTTATCATTTCTCAACACATATTTCAGTTATATTTTATTCTGAAGACCAGAACAGTCGCTTTCTTCTACTTTTCAGATAGCAATATGAAGACTTTTATTAGATAGCTTCTTGCAATAATATTTTCAAAAAGTTAAGGCTTACATTGCATACACTTCTTAGGGTAACGTGTTTGTCATCCACTTGAAAGCCTCCTGCTGTGATTTGCATTTACTCTCACTTGCAAAAAAATATTAATGTATGTTACTCATTTTTCTTGAAAGAAGCTTCTGAGACACTTTTAAATAATTGATTTTGTCTGCTTGCCCACATTGAAGGCATGTTTAAAGATAAAACAGCAAACAAAAACATGGAAGATTTTTGAAGCATCATCACTGTGTAAGCTGACACAGGCAGGGCACAGGAACTACCACAAACCGCGGGTGAAATGCAGAGGAGATTTATTTGCACTGCCTTGCAAACCAGGGGAACACTCCGCAGCAGTACTCAGGCAGGTTCACGCATACCGGGGGGGGGGGGAAAGGGCAGGACCAGCAGGGCTCAGTCCCTGGGAGAGAAGGATCTCTCCATCCCACCTGGTAAACTGAGGCAGCTCAGCAACCGCACTCAGTAAGGGGAACTGCACTCATGTAGGGGTGCAGGACCAGCAGAGCTCCGTCCTTGCAAGAGAGCAGGAAAGAAAGAATGCTTGAGTCTGCCACTTTCGCCTGTACTTCAAGGATTTCTTGCAGGTATTGTTTTCCACTGTGCTTTGATGTTTCCCACAGCAGATCAGCAGACCCCTGAGCACAGAGGTTCTTCTTGCTAAGCACACAAGACTGAGAAAACTATCATCATGATGTGTGTGTTTTCCGGCACCTCAGCTGTTTGGTCTCTCGAGTGTTACAGGTCTACCTCCTCACCCCAGTCTGGCAGTGTGTTCCCACAGACACAGATCTCTAGTGACCACCTGTATCAATTGAAATTCTACGACAAAGTCTCACACAATACTGTCTGAGAAAATTCACCAGGGTGTGGTATCATACCATCACAACAGTAGCTGTAGTGAAGTTAGTTTTCAATAAAACTTCTGTATTTGCAATCACTGTCACAAATATGAGGAAAGCAAATGATCAATATTTAGATTTTGAAGAAGTAGAAATTTTAAAAATTTAAGCCAAAATGTTTACTTGACATACACAAATCAGTTTTTGAAAACATGTTATTTTAGTTAAGAAGCCAATTAGTAAATATCAATCTATACTATTTATTGCATTGTAGTTTTAAATAGAAAAATTGGAGCATCTCAGACTTGGATAATGCAAGTGTATTAATCTTGGAGAGACTTTCAGTGCTTAATTCTGAAGATGATGCAGCAACTAAGGAACATTTCCCTTTGTGATAGTTGTGCCAAACCAGAAGACTGTAAAGTAAAAGGTGAGCTAAGATTATTAATATTATTTGTATATTGTTTCTAAATTTCTAGGTTATAAAGAGGAAAGACTTAAGAAAACTTACAAATTCTTACTAACATTAAAATGTTGTTCCATAGAAATTATTTAAGTATGCTCTGAATTTGTGAAAATAACTCAATGAATGTTAAAGACACATCAGTATGGAGCTGTCATTGGTGCTTCTTTCACCATTTTCAGAGGGAAAATGTTTTTTTCTCATCAGGTTTAGGAATAAATAAATGCTATGTCTTCTTATTCAGAGGTAAAATAACCCATACACATACATAGGACAAGGGGCAATGGGTTCAAGCTGGAACACAGGAGGTTCCACTTGAACATGAGAAAAAACTTCTTTCCAGTGAGGGTGACAGAGCCCTGGAACAGGCTGCCCAGAGAGGTGGTGGAGTCTCCTTCTCTGGAGACATTCAAAGCCCGCCTGGATGCGTTCCTGTGGGATCTGATCTGGGTGTTCCTGCTCCGGCAGGGGGATTGGACTGGATGATCTTTCGAGGTCCCTTCCAATCCCTAACATTCTGTGATTCTGTGATTCTGTGATATATTTGTAACAATCATCTTTCTATGTTTTCGTATATCATTAGATAACCCTCAGTTTTCTATCTTGTATAAATTGAAAGAGATTATCTGTTTATTTTACCAAAATTGCATGGCCATCCATTACTAGAATCTGACAGTGAATATTTCTGATACTCTTCTTACATCAGTTTATGAAGTTAATGGAATTATACTGGCACAAAATTGATCAAATCCAGAACATACAGCACAACATATGAACAACATTCAGAAACCTACGACAAAAAGAATAGCTTTTTCAATTTTATTTCTTGTGATACTTAAATTTAGCAAAGATAATGTATGTGCCTCTGACTTCTACATATTCTGTGGTGGTGTCATTTACTTTCTAACAATCACTTGGATTTTGTATCTTCCCTAAAATCCTGTAAAAGTTCTTAAAATCTAAAACCATCTACCAGACAATTTTCTCAACCCACTTTTGTTATTTCTGATCCCAGTAGAATAATACTCACTTTAAATCACCTGCTGTGATTCATACTTTTTAGGAAATAAAGAAAATACATTGAATCAGTTATGCCTGATTTAACAACATAACAAAAAGCTGGATACTGTTTCTGGTCACAGAAGAGCTTCATAGCATGTCAGTCCAATATTCTACTCGGTTTTTATGCCATAAATAGAAAGATAAACTTTTTTTTTTAATTGCAATAATATTTTTGGAAAGTAGAGGTTTTTCAGGCTTCTAAAGAATAGTGTGACAGATTCTATCTTTAGAAGTAACAAAAAGTTTAGAGATAGGAAAAACCAAGGAATTGCAAAGCAACAGCCAAAAAGAGAATCTCAACAGTAATAAAATTGATCTATCCAGACCAAAAAGAGAAGATACAGGATTTTTGTATTGATAATGAAAATATGATTGTTTGAGATATAAGGCCTTCTCCTTCACTGAAAGTTATAAATTAAATTGCAAAGGAAGATTAACCTCAATTAACCTCAATTGCATACAATTTGAGCTGCTAATATTCCCTCTTATTATATATATATACCATTTTTTTAATTTACTTTTGAGCATAAATACACAGTAAACCCACAGTTGTATGTGCTCCAGCTTCTGAATGGGTTAAATAGATGGACAGGTTGCTTTTCAAGGAAAGAGTTCTGGACTCTTTCACTTGAAGAGAAGAGAACTGAGAGGGATATGTATGAGATTTACAGAATTGTGAGGGCAGTGGATAAGCTGAGCATGGCACAGCTGTTGACCAAATATAAGAACGAGGTGGAACTGAAGGCAGTAGGAGAGCACAAAGAACAGAGGTAGCAAATAGGCACAGCAGTTTGTGCAGCTTTTTGCACAGAAAGGAACAGAAAGTGGATATGGGAAACCACAGACCAGTCAGTCTCATCTGATCCCCAGGAAGGTAATGGAACAGCTAATCCTTGGAACCATTTCCAAGCCTATTGAGAACAAGATGACTGTGAATAGTCAGCATGGATTTGTAAAGGGGAAATTAAGCCAGATCAACCTTCTACAATGAAATGTCTAGCTTTGTGGATGATGGAAGAGGAATTAATATTGTTTATCTTGACATTAGCAATACTTTCAGTGCTGTCTCTCATAACATATTTGTAGACAATCTGATGCTGTACAGACTAAATAAATGAACAGTGAGGTGGACCAAAAACTAGCTGAACTGCCAGGCTAATAGATCTGGGGTTAGTGAAATGAAATCCAACTGGTGGGCAGTCACTAGTGGTGTATCCCAGCGGTCAATGCTGGGGCTAGTGCTGTTTAACTTCATTAATCATCTGGATTGCAGAGTGCACACTGAGCAAGTTTGCAGATGATACAAAACAGGCAAAAGTCATTCATAGGCCAGGTATTTGTGCTATCATTCAGAAGGACCTCAGGAAGATGGAGAAATGGGCAGATAATAACCTCACAAAGTTTGAATGGAAATGCCAAATCCTACACTTGGGTAGGAACAATCCTTTTCACTGGCGCAGTCTAGGGGCCAATTGACTGGAAAGCGGATTTGCAGAAAGGGAGCTGGGGGACCTGTTGGGCAACAAGCTGACCGTGGGTCAGCAATACATCCTCAAGGCAATGAAGGCCAACAGCATTAGGATGACCAGGGCCAGCAGGTTGAGGGAGGTGACCCTTTCCCTCTACTCAGCACTAGTGAGACTACATCAGGAGTGTTTGGTTCAGTTCCAGGCCCCCCAGTATAAGAAAGATGTGAACATATTGGAGGGAGTGTACGAAGGGTCACGATGATTGAAGACATAGTTGCTGCAAATCTGTCATAAGAAATTACTCAGGCAGAGTGCATTGGCTAGTTCCAAAAGGGATTATCTGAACTGCTGGGCAACAGGTCAATGAGATCATCCTGAAAGTACTAAGCAGGAATGTATCCTCAATCATTCCCGATACAATTGTTCTGGATGCTGGAGGTCTACCAGAAAAACAGAGAGAAGCAGCATAGCCAGCTCATGTCCTGGCGCTGTCACAGTCACAAACACTGAAATTAGACTTTTCAAGGAGTTTGTAGATAATAGGTAAACTTCTCCTGAACTGTACTGATGATTAGGAACATTATGGATGTAGCTGAGATGTGAAGTTCAGGTGTCTTTTCTTACTGAAAAATTCAGAAAATATGAATTATTTTTTTCCAATATGAAACCATATGTATGGTATTTCATATAACCATAGAATCATAGAATGGTTTGAGTTGGAAAAGACCTTAAAGATCATTTAGTTCCATGCTCCATGCCATGGTGTCCTGGTTTCAGCTGAGACAGAGTTAACTTTCTTCATAATAGCTAGTAAGAGGCTGTGTTTTGTATTTGTGCTAAGAAGAAAGGTGATACCATACTGATGTTTATAGCTGTTGCCGGGAGAGTCAAGGACTTTTCAGATTCTCTGCTGTGCCAGTTTCAGCGGGTATAGGAGAACCTGTGAGGGGGCGCTGTCCAATTGCTAGCCTGGGATTCGATCTTAGGTTTGGAATTGAGACCTATATTGGCCAATGGTCTATTCCATATCATACACGGCATGCCCAGTATTCAGATGAGGGCTCTCTGGAAGCTCATTCCCTTTTGCTCCTGTCAGCTGTCTTGCTCTGGCTCATCTCACTTCGGGTGGTCCTTTTCCCAGGGTCGTCTCCCTCCCTCAGTCAGCTTTTGGTCTTGGACACTCAGGTTCTTATCTCTGCTCCGGGAGTGCAGTTTAAGGACAGTCTCTGCTCCAGGATTGTTAGCTGGGAGTGGGCTGAGCCTTGGTCATTGGGTGGTGAGCAGTATCACTGTTTATCACTCATTTGTATATAATACTGTTATTGTCATTATCACTATTTTCAGTATTATTGTAGTTTAGTGATTAAATTGTTCTTATCTCAACCCATAAGTCTTTTTTCCCTTTACCCCTTTAATTCTCTCCTCCATCCCCAGGAAAGGGGAGGATAAGTGAGCGGTTGTTGTGGTGTTTTGCTGCCTGCACCTCTTCCAGTGCCTCACCACCCTCACAGAAAAAAAATCTAATATCTAAAATATCTAATCTATATCTACCCCCTTTCAGCTTAAAACCATTACCCCTTGTCTTATGACTGCACTCCCTGATAAAGAGTCCCTCCCCATCTCTCCTGTAGACACTCTTGAAGTACTGGAAGGCTGCTATAAGGTCTCCCTGGAGCCTTCTCTTCTCCAGGCTCACAGGAAAAAATTTCTTCCTAATACCTAATATAAATCTAAATCTACTCTCTTTCAGCTTCAAACCTTTACCCCTCATCATATCACTACACTCCCTGAAAAAGCGTGCCAGTTTTTTATTTGAAGATATTGGTAAATAAATAAAAGATTGTTACCAAAAAATGGACAATTAAAAAAAAAAAAAAGAAGAGTGCTCTATATCTTATCTAATTGTGTTTTACCTCATGTCTTCAACTGCTTTATTCTTTTTCTGTTTTTGTCTTTTTCTACTTTACTGCTATTTAGGGAATTGTTCTTTCCCCCTGCTGTTTGCATGCTTAAGGTAATTTCACTGGTCTGAGAGCACTTGTACTCTTTTATCAGATATGATAGGTCCTAAGATAATGAAACCTTCACATCACCAGATTACCATCACCATTTGTTGCTTTTCACTTCAGCTCTCACATGATTTCAGCAGTCAAAACCTTACAAACCACAGAGCTAGAGATTAGTGCTTCCTGTTATTTGAAAGCAGGGGTTCAAATTTCCAGTTAGATAATTTTCTAGCTTCATGCTATCTTTAACAGCTTGTGAGACAGTAGCTACTATCATGTCAGAATTTGAAGCTGGGAGGAATGGAAGGGAGCAGAGTAAGTAATTGTAATGTGCACATTTACATTCTATCTCTCAGCCTTACAAGTTTTAAAATAAATGTTTTCACTGTTGCAAAGCTCATAATCACAGCACAGCAATGATGCACAGTGTTTGTGCCAGTTCCAGCCAGTTCAAGAGATATCAGATTTTAACACTGTCAAAGATGAACAGAGTTTTGGGCAATGGTCCAAGGCAGAACGTGGTGTATGGCAGAACTCTCCAGCGCTTCCAGGAGCTCTCAATTAGAATTATTATTCAATGACTATAACTAGGAGGCATAATATTGAATGATACTTCAGTATAGTAAGCAGTTTTTTCAGGAATTGCATGGTTATTTTGTTGAGTGTAAATGCTTTTTTTCCTTATGTTGAATGCTAACATGATTTTCAGTTTAAATATTAGTGTATGTGATGGGTTTACCCTCGGCTAGGAGCCAGCTCCACACAGCCAGTCTCTCACCTTCCCCCCTCGCGGGGATGGGGGAGATAATTAAAGGAGTAAAGGGAAAAAAGACTTATGGGTTGACATAAGAACAATTTAATCACTAAACTACAATAATATTGCAAATAGTCTTATATTCAAATACACAAATGAGTGATACACAGTGATACTGGTCATCACCCGATGACCAAGGCTCAGCCCGTTCCTGGCTAACAATCCTGGAGTAGGGACAATCCCAAAACCACACTCCTGGAACCAAGATAAGAGTCCCGGACTCAGAGCTCACCGAGGGAAGGAGACAACCCTGAAAGAGAGACCACCTGGAGTGAGATGACCAGGAGCAAAAAGGGGGCAAACTTCCAGAGAGCCCTCACCTATATACTGGGCATGCCATATATGATATGGAATAGACTACTGGCCACTTTGGGTCTCAATCCTAAACCTAATGTCAAACCCTAGGCTGGTAACTGGGGCTGTGCTCCATCCCAGATTCTCCTGTCTGGCAGACCGAAGAAGCTGAAAAGTCCTTGACTGTCCTAACAACTATAAACATCAGTATGTTATCATCTTGCTTCTCAGCACAAATCCAAAACACAGCCTCACACTAGCTACCATGAAGAAAGTTAACTCTGTCTCAGCTGAACCCAGGACAGTGTACCATAGTGTTTTCAGTGTGAAAAAGCAAAGAACCTACCTGACATGATTCTGAAGGTAGCCCACTTAGTTTCAAGACAAATTTGGATGGAGAATACGAAGTGGGTAAGAGGAGGAGGAAAGTTAATGTCTGCTACAGAGTTGAAGACCTTTCATACCTGGAAGAAGGAGGAAAGTAATGAAGATTCATGTTGAGCAACTGTTAAGAATTCTGAAAGGGTAAATGGAACTAAATTGAAGCTGGCAACCATGTAATTGCTGGGAAGGGAGATCATCATGCTTTTTATTGGCCTGGAGAATATCTAGGGTAAAATATTACTGTAGAAAGTGAGTCTAAATATACAAAAAAGAATGAGAAAAGAGCTTGTGCCAGGTATACTTTCTTATCCTTTTTTTCAGCTGTTAAAAAAATGCCCAGAAAACAACTTCCACGCAAATCACACTTCTTAAAACAGAAAGGAATGTACGTATTATTGATGTCTTCTTCTCTGTAGGACCAGAAAAACTGTTCCCATGTTCAGAAATCAGAAGGGATTTTGTAAAGAAATATTAAAGCACATTATACGAATAAGTCTTATACTATCTACTTAGAGCTCTTAAAATAGGCACTTATAGTATCTACTTTCCCAGGTGGACTTTAGATTGCTCTCTTTAACAGTAAATAAGTAATTTACCTGAAAGTTCATGGGGTTGTTTTATTTTTTCTCTAATTTAACTTAATAATTAATATATGAAAAAAACCTGAAACAACATAACATGGTAATGTGTGATTGCAGCCCAGAAAGCCAACCTTGTCCTGGGCTGCATCAAAAGAAGTGTGACCAGCAAGTCAAGGGAGATGATTGTCTCCACTCTTGTGAGACTCCACCTGGAGTATTGCATCCAGTTCTGGGGATAAAAAAGATAAAAAAACCATGGACCTGTTGGAGCAAGTTCAGAGGAGGGCCATGAAGATGATCAGAGGGTTGGACCACCTCCTGTATGAGGACAGGCTGAGATAGTTGGGGTTCTTCACCCTGGAGAAGAGAAGGCTCCAGGAAGACCTTATAGCAGCCTTCCAGAACTTCAGGGGCATCTACAGGAGAAATGGGGAGGGACTCTTTATTAGGGAGTGCAGTCATAAAACAAGGGGTAACGGTTTTAAGTTGAAAGAGAGTAGACTAGATATTTTAGATATTAGAATTTTTTTTCTGTGAGGGTGGTGAGGCACTGGAAGAGGTTCCCCAGAGAAGCTGTGGATGCCCCATCCCTGGAGGGGTTCAAGGCCAGGCTGGATGAGGCTTTGAGCAACCTGGGCTAGTGGAGGGTGTCCCTGCCCATGGCAGGGGGGTTGGAACTCAGTGATCTTTAAGGTCCCTACCAACTCAAACCATTCTATGATTCTATGATTCTATGATATTGATTGTATTCTGTTTATCACTAGTCAGTATTTCTGCCACTTCTTTTTCATTTTTTACTTTTAAATGTATTTAAATTTTGCATGCTTGCAATACAAATGTCAAACATGATTTCCAGAGAACAATGGCAAAACCTATTTGTATTTAACTTTAAGGTATGTTTAGCAATAGGAAAAGAGATTAAGTATGGTTTTTATACAAATATGAGGACATTTTCTGTTCTCTTATTGTAATATGCAAGGAATCAGATATTTACTGGCAAAATTACATGAGATTGACAAATAGTGATGGACACAGAAGAAAAAGCTTTTTCAGGCACGTTATGCAAAGTTTAACTTTTTCTGCATTCTTTCACTGTAAAAACAGATGGTATGGATACTCTGGTTCATTCCATTAGGTTCAGAGTATTTTAAAAAGCAAAACTATAAAAGCCAGAGGGTTATTGCCAGTTCCCTAAAAACTGAAATGATTTCTTTCTTGTGTCCATTCTGTTGGGGAAAGTGGATGGATTTTTACTTCTATCATGTAGTTGAAAGGAAGAATTTTCTTCAGAACAGTGATTTTATTTAGGCCTGCCAAAACCTGGTATGATCAGATTCTAAAATACTAGAATTGAAGAAAGACGTTATTAAGCAAAGTCAGCTGACCAAAAATATGTGATTATCAATTTAAGAAAAAGCAACCCCTTTTAAAGGTCATATTAATTCTTATTATGTGCCAGAACGGTGAAACTGTTACGTTGTAAATGAGAATGATTCTTCTTTTGTAAAATCTCATTGTTAACAAGACCTGAATTTATGAATGGGTGTTTGACAATCCTTCTCTGTTAGGTACCCAATGCGTAATGTTCATCCTCTGGCATTCTTGAAGTGCTTCAAGTGGAAGACTTACTCAAACTGTTTAATCTGCAGAAATTTTAATTTCAGATTCTGATCTGTATGACTACAGTGACTCAGTTGCAAAGTGCCATTTCTCACTTGCAGTAGCAAAAGTTTGATCAAAACTTTCATTTTTGTGATATTCTAACCTAGAGAAAATATTAAATGTAATTTTTTAGTAAATTCCAGTTGTAGATGTTGTAATACACTCTACCCAGAAATGTAGTAGGGAAATTCATTCTGAGATTAATTTTGAAGTTAAAAGGGATATATTTATATGGCAAAGCACAAACCTTCTCCTGTAAGGAAAATAAAAACACATAATTTTGCGTGAGTTACAAGAAAGTACAAATAATTGAATGAGAAATACAGAAAAACATGACGGTGTCTTGTGGCTCTCAAAGGAAACACAACATTTAAAGAAAAGTCCTACTCTTTGAGGACACTTTCTTGTGTTTTTAGAGATTGGAATCACATAGTGGATGAGTTTACACATCTTCTCAGAAATTTCTGCCTTGTAAAGACATGAAATCTAATTCAATATCCATATATTCACTCATGGTCTGTAACAGTCCCCTAGGACTAAATGGCAAATGTGGTTTAATTAAATCAGAAGATGACATAAAACTATGTTACTATAATTTGGACAGGAACCTGTAATTTCTCTCGGAACATGAATTATTTTAAACATTGTTAAATGTCTAAAACTGAGGTATAGTTTATAGCAGTGAAGATACTAACTCAAGCTTGCAATTATTCCCTTTCTTCATTCTGATTTGGTTTCATAACAGAGATCCCTTCCTTCTCCATCCACACTTGGAAATAAACCATGAATGATTTTTCAAATAGTACTGCATACCACCACCGTAATGGGTGACACAGTAAATAGCAAATCCTAGCAAATCTGGACTGATGTTTATTATTTATTATTATTAAGTGAACTCTTACATTTTCTCATTTAAAATTAAATACTCAGGATATTAGTTGTTTGATCTAATCAGTTGTTTGATCTAAAGATTTTTAATGCAAACATTTGAGAAGTTGGTGGGTTTTTTTGTTTTCACTCTAATTTCATTTTCCATTTCAAACTCTTCAAAAAGTATATTCATCTTTTAGAAAGGCAGATAAGATAATTAATAATATTCCTTTGAAAAGAGAACTTTTTTGTTTCCTATTGTGGTTTTGTGTGGTGGGTTTGTTTGGTAGCAGGAGAGGTGCCACAGCCATGTGACTTGCGGGACAAAGACTCCACAATCTGTAAGACTGTAAAGTAGGTATGCTTATTCAGCGCCAGGCACGGGGTATCCCCTCCAAAGATGGGCACACCAAGCATAGTGGCTCACTTCCTTTTATACAATCAATTAATGCATATTCACAAGATTTTGAAACATGCTTCTACATATTCATCACCTGTCCTGGCTTCTCATGCTAATTAGGTTCCTCTCCCATCTGTAGCCGCGTGGTGCCTCCTGGTGGTGGTCGCCAAGGGTCACGAGGATGAAGATGGGGTAGTTTTCCTTGTTACCTTTTGTTGACCCCGATGCACTGCGCAGGCCCAGTGCTCCTTAGAGCTGCGTTGGCCCTTGTCCAAGGTTTCTATCTGTGTCAAAATGAAAGTCTTTGTTCTTATCAGGAAATGTCTCTTTGTAACTAACCCCAAGTTCCTCCTGGCAAGTTACTCCTGGATGATTACTCAAGGGAGACAATCTGAGAGGCCTCATGTAGCAAATGGAGTTTACAGCACAGTACATTCTATTGGCAAAAGCCAAATGCCTAAAGCAGGGTAACAAAGCGAAGATGTCTCAAATGCCTAAAGCAAGGTATCACATGGCTCCTGTAAGTAACTGCTAAGGGTTCCCCCAGCTCCAAGTTTGCTCTGGCAGCAAGGGAGGGGCTGCAGTGGTGGCTCCTGTAAGTGACTGCTAAGGGTTCACCCCCACCCCTGGCTCCAAGGGTTTAGTAGCTGGGCGGTGGGGGAAGGAGTACTACTGAGATGGTCCCTGTGAGAAACCGCTGGAAGTTTCCCCAGCTTCAGGCTGGACCCACACCTGTCCAGGGTTGAGCCAATCAGAGTCTCTGCAAGTAACATATTTAAGAGGGGGCACGGAACAATGGGTGTCGGCATGGCTCGGGACAGGGTGCAGCCCAACCAGACCAGCCCAGCTGTCCAGCCGCTTACCCGCCTTCTTCTGTAACCAGACCTGCTGCAGCCCAAGGATTGACCACAGCTTGCCTGAGAGTCAGTTTTCTCAGGACTCAGTGAAAGAACCTGTGGCAGAGAGAGAAGCGGGATCTGAGAGAGACAACTACACAGACACGAAGGTCAGTGAAGAGAAAGAAGAGAAAAGAGGTGCCCTGGAACAGAGATTCCCCTGCAGTGTGGTGAAGACATATGGTGATGCACGTTTGTCCCTTGTACAGCCCATGAGAAAAGGAGCTTGTAGCTCATGGAGGAGAAGTAGCTGTGCCTGAAGGGGGCCATGAGTTTTGAAGAAACCCCCTGTGGAGCCGAGCAGTTGTCAGAGGACTGTGACCCTGTGTGGGGTCAAATTGGAGCAGTTTGTGAAGGGATCTCCCGTGATAAGGGACCACTCCCTGGAGGAGGAAAAGACTGTGAGGACCCCTCCCCTGAGGAGGAAGAAGTGTTGGAGACAATATGGACTGACTGCAACCCCCATTTCCTTCCCCTGTGCGCCGCCGGTGGGGGAGAAGTGCCTTTCTAAGATGTAGTTCTTTTTCTCAATATTTTGCTTTGGTTTTGATTGTAAATAGTTAATAAATTCAGCCGGGTTTCTTTGTGTTTTCCCAAGTCGTGTAGGTTTCTTGCCCATGACCATAAGTGGTGAGTCCTTGCCTTAGCCCATGAGGTTTTTAAACAAGTGGCTATATGATGGCTTTTAAAACTACGACATTTCCCCATTAAGATTCCTGAAATCAAATAGGAGCTAGTGTGGGAAAATTAAGCTCTTCTAGGTGGAAGAATCTGTAAATACCAAAGAGAAAGACAATTTGCCTTACAAATAATTTTCAACTTGGTTTTGGGAATCCTGAGTTTCCTTAATCTTTAGGTTTTTTGAGAATTAATATCCTCGAAGGAGAAAATCTTTCAGGTATCTTGGTTACCCTCTCTTCTCTGCATGTTCATGTGGACATTTATCAGTACATAGTCACCTTATATTTCTCGTTGTGTTTTCTTTAATGCTGCTATATTAGTCCCTTGCTATTTTGCCTCTAATCGACACTCCTAAGAGATACCTACATCTGTCCTTGGGAAGTCTCCATTGATTAAAAACAACAACCTCATAATGTCTCTCCCTAGCATCATTACAGCAAATTGTGCGAGGACTTAAATAGTAAGACAATAATAATTTAAGTATCAAGTGTAGCTACCTTAAAATAATTCTATCTAGCTCTTCCATTTAATTAAGGTTTGAAAGAAAACCTACCTTACATTGATACTTCCTGTGCACTTACACTAAATTTTAAGCAGCAACAAAGAATTTTAAAAAGTTCTGCAGAGAAATGCACACATAAACTATATTAATTGAGCTCTAAATTAGTGATGCTAAACAACAAAAGCAAGGAAATGCACAGTGAAGCAGGAAATATACCATATGTTATTGTATACCTGGGCACAATGGGGACACTATCTTAATGGCTTTCTTAATGTTCGTGTTGTACTAGATATTGGTGGACATCTGGTATGCTGCCATTTTATATGGTTGTGCATTTTCATGGAAAAGGGCTTTAAAATGTTTTACTCGTTTATCTGGAGTTCAAACCCCATGCATTTTATTTAGCTTATTCATTTATACCCCCCCCCCCCCTCTTTTTTCTCTAAAAAATTTGCAGATTACTTTTATTATTAGGCTTTCCACAGTTTTAGTTCCTGTCTGGCAATAATTTGGAACACAGTTNAAAAAAGTTGCAGATTACTTTTATTATTAGGCTTTCCACAGTTTTAGTTCCTGTCTGGCAATAATTTGGAACACAGTTGTGTAGTCCTTCCATGTACGGAGGGGTTTTGACACACTTTCAGTGCTGGCCAACCAGGCGGCTAAAGCAACAGCAGCAGCTGTAGAGCTGACCTGGCTTTGCATGACCAGGATGGGCACTCGTGCAATCGGCTGCTTCCCTGCCTGACCTGAGGAATCTTGGCATGCTCCAGTTGGAAGCAGACATTTCCCATTTCACCTGGATCCCAGTGCCCTTCCATCACGCATCTGAGGGACAGAACAGAACAGCTCCTTGCCCCATCCAAGATGCCATGTGTTGTCAAGGCTGCCTGGTGGGCACTACCAATAGGAAACATTTCCCAGAATTTTGTGTGTCACAAACACCATAAATATTCACTTTTAAGTAAGCTGTTCTTTACTGCCATCATAGAATGCACACACTGAAGTCACAAAAGTGCAGAACTACTCAGAGGAATCATATCTTGTAAAAAGAGAAGGGCAATTGAGGCAAACTTTTTGACTTACATATTACATACTCATACCTTGGCAGAAATTCCCTTCCATAAAGCAGTGATGTCAGGGGTTCTTGCAGGAGGTGTTTGAAGACTGTTGTAAAACATCATGGAGATGAAAGGTGGTTGTTACACATTAGCATGTCAACACTCTAGGTTTTGTGAATCATCACAGATTGGGACTAGTCTTTTAAATAATATTATCTGTATGCTAGTGATTTCTGGCAAGTGTGTCTGTTTTTGTATAGACATTTAAAGCCCATTCTATGTATTCAAGTACTGGTAGTAGCTCATGATATGTGTAACTGCATTAGTTTGATTATGAAATAGAAATCAGAATGAAACTCTCTTACTATTTTAGAGATGTTAGATAGACTAACATGACATCTAGAAACACCAAATTAAGTGTTTCTAAAATGTTTAAGTAAGAAATATTTTAAAAACAAATCACTTATTTGTCTTGAAAATGTACTGTGTGTAATCTCAGAAGAACAAGAGGTAATTTGAATCCATAACCATCAGTTACAGCTAATATTTTTCATATATTTTTAGTTTATTTCCATTAAATGTAATTTAAAACTGCTTCAGTTGCTAGTTTTATGGATTTTATTTTTAATTTATATGAATATGTTTTAGATTAACAAAACGAATGTTAAAGGAAAGAACTATGAGTGACATTGCACTAGTGCATTCACACATGCATTTTTAGTAACAAGGAGTCATTAATATAACTTATCTAGACTTTTTAATAAAGTAAAGTTATTATTGGAAATCATTAAATTAAAGTAATTAAAAAGGAAACAGACTTCTGTTTCAAAAAAAGTCAGATAAATTCAGTAATGACAACCAAGTTTCTGATCAGCCTAATCCTGTGTATCCAACAGGGTGAAGAGTTTGCCAGTTTATTGACCTTTACTGGTGCAGGGCTTTGCAATCAGTCTGTATCTGGAATGTTTAGTGAGAATGTTCATCAACAGACAGGAGCATCATGGGGTCTGTGACACTGTGAGCAATCCCATTGCTATGCTAGCTCAAAGGCTTTTACACTTTGGCAACTTACTTAACCCAGAATGATTCTGACATGTGATGATGGGTTTTTCTAAGAACACAGTTGTTTTTTATATAGTAGACAGATTTGATTAGATGTGTATGCGTAAAGGCATGGCTGACCCATTCATACCGCCAGGAATGTCAGTATGACTGTCGGGCAGAGGAAGGGGAATTGGGATGGGGAGGGTTGGGAGAGGGTCCCTGCTCAGCGTTGTGGGCAAACCCCCCCTCTGCCTGTCACGTGTCCCCGCGTTCCCCTGAGCAATAGGTTTGCAGCCTTGGACATTGAAGGGGAGGTAGGTNCATAGTTCAGGTGGGCAGTGATGAAATTGCTCAGAGGAGCCTGAGATCTATGAAAAGAGATTTCAGGGGTTTAGGGCGGATAGTTCAAGGAGCGGGTGCGCAACATTCTGTGATTCTGTGATTGGGTTACAGCTATGAAGAAGTAACTGGGGACCACAATGATCCACAGTTTGGTGAAAACTCTCAGGTTCCTTGACATGTTGTTCCGACATTGTTCTCAAGACTTTTAGGGTCCCCAAGTCAAGATTAAGCCAGTGGGTTTATGGATTCCCTTTTCTCAAAATCTGTTCAAGATATGTAAAAAAGGTAAGAAACATGGGAATTGTACTCTGGTTTGTGGCAGGATTTTAATGAAAGTGGAAAGTTCACACGAAGAGAATTGGAGATGTATGCCCCTAAGCTTAAAGCACAGAAAATGTTTAATTAACCATGTATCAGATAAAAACTAGTAATATCGAGAAACAATTTAGATCTGCCAGGATTTATTCAGTCTTACTTCTTGAGTCAGTTTGTAGTATAGCTACTTTGGGAGTACTTAAGCTTCTAAATCTTGTTAAACCTGTGTTGTTCTGCACAGGGCCACTGTCTGTTCACTGAGCTCTGAATTCCAGAGAGTGGTGCCCATTTTGAGTGGATGTTCTGCTGCTGCTGCTGCACAATGTTAGTGAGAATGTGATTTATCAAACCAACATTTATAAAAATGAATTTTAGCACAGTTATGTTTTAATTATAATCTTTATGATGATTATGCTTTTGTAAATAATCTCTCCCTATGGCTATAAATGTAATATGACGACATTATGTTGCGCTAGTGACTAGAATTCTGTCACATGAGGGGTTTGAGATCTTTGATCTTTTTCACTATTCTCTACTTTCTGTTCTTCCAATAAAAAGACTCATGAGTTATATGTAAGTACTTTAACTGTATCTTAAATAGCAATAGTACTGCAATTCAGAACTGCCAATCAATAAATAATGGCTCCTAGTCATCAAAAGTGAAGCAAGCAACTATAGCCTGCTTCTGACTGTGAAAGACAATTCCAAGTAATTGCTCTGAAACTCTATACTATATTCTTCTTTATTAAGGAATCAGTTGAAAACGTATTTAATGTGTACTATAAAGGTAATACTGAAAGGTTTTCTCATCTAAATTCTTCTATCTCCTATTGAAACTTTTTCTGCAGAAATTTGATCTACAACTTTTTAAAACTTAAACTGGCTTTTCTGCTCAGTGTTGTGGTTATAATTTTTCAAAAATTTCATTTCAGAACAAAGAGACAGAAGAAAGCAAACTCAGGATTTGGGACCAGCCAAAGTTCCTTGCATGTTGCTGGAGATTCTACCAAGACAGTGAATGAAGATGCAGGAGATCATCAAACAGCCCTGCAGCAACAAGGGTTATATATAGAGAGAGAGGAGGGATGAAGAACTTACACTCTTCATAAAGACTTACAGGAAAATTTCATTGAAGAAGTGCATGCCAGACTATGTGAGAACACTGTATGCATTGACTGTGTATTCCAGTTTTTTCAATAAGAACTGAGGAATATATACTGGTGTGAGTGTGGACTAACTTAGAACTTTTATGGGCAGTTGTCTGTCCTTCCTTTCCAGTTGTCTTAGTTGCTTCTTTCTAAAGCAAAAGGTGGACTTTAATTAGCATGTCCCACAGTTTACCTTTGTAGATGCTGTTGAATGTATGTGGCATAAAAGAGAGCTTCACATTCAGTCCTGGAAAGACAGTGAATCTGAACCAGTATTCACGGATTTGTTTCTTACTTTGTTCCTGTGTTCTTTTTCATACAGCAATGGGCAAATAATTCTGTTTCTCAGGTTCCTCAGTTCTACCAAGGTGACATATGTATTACACCTTTCTTTAATTAAAAAAAAATGTAATACATAAAGAAGAATAATTCTTTTATTTAAAATACCTGAATATTATCACTTATACATTTAGATTAAAGAAGTACCCTTTCTCTTTGTGTTTCTTATACTCATGGCATAATAGAAGTACATAGAAATAATGCATCTCAAATTTATCTTAACATATATATCAAAATTTTATTTAAATTTGAGTTTATTAATTGTCCATGTAAAAATTGTAAACATTACACATGAAGTAACATGCATATATTAAGATAAACTGCAAAAGGAGATTTTGAGAATTTTATAAAATTCATTATTTATAAAAACAACTGCAACTTTCAGCCATCAAGTCAGACACAAATTAGAAAGGATAGCTGTTTGCCATATACGGTTGTTAATGAATATATATAGATCCTGTTTCACAAAGATTCTGTGAACTTGCTCTGATTGCTCACCAATGTTTCATACCTTATATCCCCATACACTGAAAACTTCTAAGAGAATTCAAGTTGGATTTAAAGCCAACAATATTTCTCCTGCCACTAATATATTACGTTCTCCTTCTAAGCCTGTTGTAGAGATTGTGTGATTTCCTCTTGGTTTCTTTTGTAGTTTACCTAGGACCACACAAAAAGCAGCAATTATTTTCACGATTGGTAGCCGTGCTGTAGAAGTCTTTATGAAGACATTATGTATATAGTTACACATGAAGTTTAGCTTCAAGTGCAGGTTGGTGAAGTTCATAAATGGAAATCATTAAAGATTATTAATTACATAGGAATGACAGTTTGCCCAGGAATTCTCTGATCTGCAAATGGTTGGAGGCTGGAATCAGCCAGCAGGCTTCACCTGGCTTTTGGCCACTACTGGAGATGGGATGCTAAAGCAGAAGGATCTGTGTTTTGACTGCCTTCTTATGTTCTTAACCTTATTTCTTGTTTACAAATGCTGACCTAATCCCAGCCATTGCCTCTCAGGATACACTAAGGGATACGTGAAGAAGGGATGATGTCAATTTTCTGTTGGCAGTAGCTGATACACAAGTTCGTCAACAAGGTACAGAGACACTGAGAGACAAATTTGTTTTTAAAATGAGTTTGAGCTGTTAAAACTTGTAGAAATTGACAATAAAACAAGATTCATAATAGTTACCCTTTTTTTAATCCAAATTTCCTCCCTTTTCTAGCCTACAGGTTCAAGGTTTTATATTAAACTAAAGAACTCTGGTCTTATTCCACGCATTGTGACATGACACATTAACTTTCTCTAAAGCTCCACCTGCTTTTCTTATGCCAGCATCTTCATGACACCCTGGCATGTAACATAGCCATATTGAAAATGTCAATGTGCACAATAGAAATGGCAAGTCCATAATTATTGATTTTCAGATGTGCTTCTATGGTTACACAACAGTTTACCAATAAAAGGACATATCATTTAGATAAGCTTTAGAGACAAGCCATTTATTTTCCTTGACAAGCCATTATAAATATGATCCTTTTAGAGATAAAACCCTAGTGTTTCAGCAATTGGGCAAAATCTCTTTAGGCTCTAGGGTCTTTTTCAGCCCACAGTAACATCTGTGGCTAAAAATGAAGTAAAATAATTTTATGAGTTACTGGGGAAATTAGGATTCTCCCCCCCCCACCATCACCGACCCAGCCNNNAATTAAGACTCACCCCCTCACTCTGCAAGCGACCCAGCCCCCACCCCCCCCCCCCCCAATCTCCAAACACGTAAGACAACCAAAAAATGTTTAATTTGGTGCTGGAGAACATTTCTGTGCTAACAGCTTGGTAGTGTAACATGGATATTGATGGAAATCAAACCAGAAGCTAGTTTCCACTGCTATCTCTACCATATAAACATTTAGCATATGTTCCCTATATTATAATACCCAGCAGTTGTGATAGATCTGGTGAGTCCAAAGGTCATAGTAGCAATAAAATATAGCCAGATGTTAATTTTAAAATTTATATTTCAGAGTATTAGTACAGTATACAGTACAGAAATTATAGTTCCTTGTGGAGTAGTTAATATTCACATTTATCTGACACAATTCTTTGTGATCACTTACTGATCATGTTTTACTTTCAAGTGCCTTCTTAGCAGTGCTATTTAAGTTTTGTTGCTTGACTGTGATAGATCACACAAGACATTTTCATTTTTCATAATTTCTTCCTGTCCCCTGAATAAGAGAAAGTTCATCTACTTCCATTAACTCCATAAAATATTTATTTCAGCAGCTACGTACACAGAGAACTTCAGAGGTCTCAGTGAACAAGTGAAATCATAAATTAGTCACTTGAGAGTAAACCAAAATAAGATTGCCCTGGCTGCAGTTGTGAATGTCAGAAAATGTTAATTTTTGACCTTTTCATCATAGCACTAGAATGTCTCCTGATCTTAAACATACTTCTATTATATTTGCTATATACCAGTATGCCCATCCGTCCCTCTTCACATTTTACGTGTGGGCAGTGAAGACACACAGATATGTGCAGAAGTGACTGGCTCAGGATCACTAAGGATAAATTTGGGAAAGTTAGGAAAATTCCTCTCCTGGTTTCGTCTGGAATAGAGTTAATTTCCTTCCTAGCAGCTGGTATAGTACTCTGTTTTGGATTTAGAATGAAAATAATGTTGATAACACAGCAGGGCTTACACTAAGTCAAGGAGTTTTCAGCTCCTCCTGCTGCCCTGCCAGTGAGGAGTCTGGGGGTGCACAAGAAGTTTGGAAGGGACACAGCCAGGACAGCTGACACAAACTGGCCAAAGCAATATTCCATACTGTATTCTATACTAGATATCATTACTACATAGAGTTAGCAATAGGGATTAAGAAAGATCCATCACCAGTTGCCCTATGTTACCATCATCCAGATCCGCAGTCGCTGGGGAGCCCGTTTACAGCGAAGGATTTGGAGAACTCATCCCGACCATTGGGAAATCTCTATACTGTGCGTCCACTGTATAGAGGAGGCTTCCAAATTTTCCTGCAAATGGTCCCTGCTTTTATACAGTTAAATAAACAACTTCATACCTTAAGCTGTGAAAAGCATCTGATGTAGTTTTTTTTTCTTCCTTGTTAACTTTTTCCCGCACTTGGCCAGAACCCAAGAAAAAGTTAAGAAGTAAAGATATCTGGTTATCTTTGATTATGTGTCTCTAAACAAAGCCCATCACCGCCCTGTTACATTCTGTCATGTAGAGGTCTGTTTGAAGGTCTGAGATAGGTATATCTCTTTTTGGCAAGTGGGGCTACCGTTACACAACTGTTACCTTGCAGCAAGCGTTACAGCAATGCTCTATAAGCGTTATAACAAAAGCTTTTATGAATTGGCATATATTCATAAGGTAATACATTGCATATGGGATCAATATTGTACATATTAGGTACATTGTTAGGTTGTGAGGTTCACCTAGAGGTCAACTTTGGTTCAGAGCCTCACTGCTCAGGCCCTAGTATTTCAGATGCACCCCAAGATGCGGTTTGTCCTCATGGTTGCCAGGAAACTCTGCTGCTGACTCAGGTTGAGTCTGCTGCCCACTAGCACCCCCAGATCCCTGTCTGTAGGGCTCATCTCCAACCATTCCTTTCCCAGTTTATGCTTGTGCCCAGAATTACGCTATTCGAAGTGCAGGATCTGGCATTTCATCCCATTAATCACTGCCCAATGCTCCAATCTATCTAGATCCCTCTGAAAGGGAACTGTCTATCAAGAGAGTCAACAGCACCTCCCAGTTTGGTATCATTAGCAAACTTGCCAATTATGCATTCAACTCCTGCATCCAGATCATTGATAAATATATTGAACAGAGCTGGCTCGAGAGTTAAACCCTGAGAAACCCTGAGAAACACCACTGGTTACTGGTCGTCAACCACATATAGCCCTGGTACTAGAACACTTTGAGCTCCGCCCTTCAGCCAGTTCTTTACCCAGTGCACTGTGAACCCACTCATCCTGCAGATGGACAACTTGTCCAGAAGGATGCTGTGAGGGACAGTATCGAAAGCCCCAATAAAATCCAGAAAAACTACATCCACCACTTTCCCTTCATCCACTAGATGGGTGACCTTATCCTAGAAGTATATCAAATTAGTTAAACAGGACTTTCTTTTGTGAACCTGTGTTGACCGTGCCATTTTATCACTGAATCATAGAATGGTTTGGCTTGGAAGGGACTTTGAAGATTATCTAGTTCCAACCCCCCTGCCATGGGCAGGGACACCCTCCACTAGCCCAGGTTGCTCAAAGCCTCATCCAGCCTGGCCTTGAACCCCTCCAGGGATGGGGCATCCACAGCTTCCCTGGGCAACCTGTTCCAGTGCCTCACCACCCTCACAGTAAAGAATTTCTTCCTAATATCCAGTCTAAATCTGCCTTCTTCCAATTTACATACATTACCCCTTGTCCTGTCGCTACATGCCCTTGTAAAAAGTCCCTCCCCATCTCTCCTGAAGGCCCCTTAGGTACTGGAAAGCTGCCATAAGGTCTCTTCTCCAGGCTCTCTCAGCCTGTCTTCATGTGAGAGGTGTTCCAGCACTCTGATCATCTTCATGTTCCTCCTCTGGACCCGCTCCAACAACTCAACAACCTTTTCATGTTGGGGGGCCCAGAACTGCATGCAGTACTCCAGGTGGGATCTTGACTTCCTCCTTCCTAAATAAAGTTCCGCTTTTCTGAGAGATGTCTCAATCTCCCTCTACAGTACTTTGCAAACACTTTTCAAGATACATGCCAAGACAATGTGTGCTTATTCCACTGTTCACTTGATAAACAGTAGATAGTAACTATGAAGAGCATATGACCAGTCCTGAGTTTTGCCTCCAGTAGGGTGGGAACTATCACAGTTTAATTAAAACTGGTGACATTTTCCTACTGAAATCTCTACCCTTTTATTTCCCAAGTTCTACTGTGTCCATGATTTCCATGCTTAAATATTGCCGTAGCCTATTTTGCTCACTTTAAGGGGAAAAAAATCCTCCAATACTAAATTAAAAAATATGCCAATAAGCAATTATTTCTCAGGAACTACAAAGATTCTTGGATGCCTTTTACCAGCACTGCAGATGTTTTATCACAAATTCAGGAAGAAGGCACGCAATTTTATTTGATTGAAATTAAAAAATGTATATTTATATTTCAGTACGATCTAAATCAAAATGATCTAAAAATCAAACACTAATTTCAAGAGATATTCTGAATATGTTCAACAAATATGTGAACAAAAGAACTGCAATTCAGTTGCCTGCTTTTATAATTAATAGAATATTTTCCAGGGAATGCCATTTCAAAAGCCAATTGATTGTAATTAGAAAAGGGACATGGATGACTGCGTATGCTAAGATTGGATAAAATAATTCTTAGGGTTATTAACATTTCAAAGGCAGAAAATGCAGATAAGAAAAGGGCAAACAAAACCATAGTACTTATATTTTAAGCTTTGGATTATTTCTTTGTAAAGGAGCCTAAAATGAAGAAGCATTAGCATACCACCAATCAGTGAACACATCAGAAGATAAAAGTGGATTTGCTAATCTCATTAACTCAACAAAATGCTATGGTACACGTAAAATAGACTATATTTCTGTTAGTAAGTGAATGTTTTTCTTCCAGTCAGATAATCAATAGGAATACAAATAGATTCAACAGCCAAGTTCTACATAGCCTCACATTACACATTGCACTACTTTATTGGTATGAACAAACAGAATTTAAGAGGCACAGCTTTGAGAGTTTTGAAATGACAGCATATTTCTGGAGGCCACTGTAGTTGTTCCCTAATGTCCTGTTGGTATTGATTAGAGCTCAATGAAATCACGGAAGTTCCTCTCAAAGAAAAAAAACAAAAGAAAGAAAGAAAAAATTGTGTAGAGTAGCTAGTACCATGGTAATTCTCTGAGCAAAATCAGAATAAGGAAGAATCTCAAACTTGGAGATGTCTGCCCTTAGAAGAAAAAACAAAGAAACACAGGATCTTTAGTCTTTTAATGTATCTTAGACATGTATTTTGAAACATCTACCTTTAAAAACAGCATCAAAAAAAAATGTTCTCAAAAGTTTTTTGACATGACTATAAATTTATATGGTTAATCAAATATTTTGTTCTTTCCTTGTGTCTAAGACAGATAAGACATATGGCCTGTTTTGTCTCAAAGAACTTGAGCAGAGCACATTTGCACAGAGCGCATTTACAGAAGAGAAGCAAAGAAGGGGGAAGAATGAGCCCTGCAGGGGCAGGTGTTCAGTTGCTATGCTGCATTCCCTCCTGTGACTGGAGGAGGGCAAGTCGCTATGTTTCTTTTCATGGCTAAAGTACATAATTTTTGAGTGACAAGTCAAGCCTCAGTCCACCTGCTGAGGGGGTACGTGATCACCTAGGACTGGGGTTTAATTCCCCAATGGGGAGCCAATTACTCCCTGAATTTTCCAGAACGACCAGCTGCACAGATACAAGGCTGTCACCTCCCCAAAGGAGGTCCTGAATAAACCAAACCATACAGAGGTGACCACAAACACCTGCCTTTGTTAACTGCCACCTGAGGATCAGGATTGCCATCTGAGACCACAGCGCTGGATCCAAGGGTGGTGATGCATCTCTCTCCCCCCCCCTCCCCTTTTGTCTCTCAACTCTTTTCTACTCTATTTTCTTTTCTGACAAAGCGCTACCCTTGTTTTAGCCCAGAACAAAGCATTACCCCAGTTTTAGCCCAGAACATTTGATAAAGTTATACATAAAGTTACTCCTGTGCCAAAATTACGTTTATCCACGACATTTTGTTGTTGTTGTTAAAGAAGTTCAATAAAATTCTGCTGTACCTTTCCTACAAGTCATTGCCTGACTCCACCAACTCTGTTGCCCTGCTAAGCAGGGATCAGCAAACGCAGTGTTCATTTGAAGGGACCACAAAGATTCACCTCCCTCATCACCCACCAAGTGGGCCAAGACACGTTGCTAGTTCTGAACCTTATTTTGCTCTTATTATGTATTGGCAGATAAATTGTTAAAAGTCATACTGAGTGGAATAGAAGGTTTAAATGCTTTGCTACATTAAATGGAGAAATTATTTATTTTTCAGCTTAAATGTCTTCTGAAAACTTACATGTAATTAGGTATAAATAATCATTGATCGGATTCCTTTTTAGTAGTGGTGTGGGGGGTTAACCACGGCTGGCTGGCAGGTGCCCACCAAGCTGCCCTCACTCCCCCTCCTCTACAGGAGAGGGGGAGAAAATAAGATGAAGGAGCTCAAGGATCAGGATAAGGACAGGGTGATTGCTTACCTATTACTGTCATGGGCAAACCAGATTTGACTTGGGGAAGTTTAATTTATTGCCAGTTAATAACAGAGTAGGACAGTGGGAAATAAAAAACTAATACTACTTTCACCTCCTCCACTCCTTCTTCTTCCCAGGTTCAACTTCACTTCTTCACTCTTGACTTCTCTACTTCATCCCTTTGAGAGGCACAGGGGAATGGGGCTTCCAGTCAGTCCATCACAGCTCCTCTCTGCTGCTCCTTCCTTCTCACACTGTTCCTCTGCCCCAGCGTGGGGTCCCTCCCGCAGGATACAGTCCTTCATGAACTGCTTCAACATGGGTTCTTCCCATGGGCCATGAACCTTCAGGAACAAACTGCTCCAGTGTGGATTTCCCACGCATCGCAGCTGCTGCCAGAAAACCTGCACCCGCATGGGCTCCTCTCAACAGGCTGCAGCTCCTGCCAGAAGCCTGCCCTGCGTGGGCTCTCCACAGGCTGCAGCTTCCTTCAGGCATGTCCACCTGATCTGGGATGAGGCTCAGGGGCTGCCATGCAGATATCTGCTCCACCATGATCCTCCATGGGCTACAGGGAGACAACCTGCTTCACCACAGGGGATGCAAGGGAACTTATCCTCCAGTGCCTCCAGCACCTCCTCCCCTCCTTCTTCTTTGGCCTTGGTGTCTGCAGAGTTATTCCTCTCACATTTTTCCCACTCCTCTCTCTCACAGTTGCTGTGCAGCATTTTTACCCTTTCTTAAATATATTATCACAGAGGAGTCACCAGTGTGGCTGATGGGCTCAGCTTGACCAGCAGTGGGTCCATTTAGGAGCCATCTAGAACTGGGTCTGTGTGACATGGGGGAAGCTTCTGGTGTCTTCTCACAGAGGCCACCCCTGCAGCCCTCTCACCATTATGGAGATCTTGCCACATAAAGCCAATACAAGTGTCTTTAGTCCAACAGTAAAATATTTTTTTTTGTGGAGTAATTTGAACATAAGTTATAGTCAACTTACCCAATTGTCTTAATTAAACACATTTATGCTACTATTATTCTATTGTTGCAACCTCTTCTAAACCATCGTATCGATTTTTTTAAGCTACATGAATTATCCCATACAAGTCTGGCCGTACTGCAGTATAGTGAACTGTTCCAAAGTGGTCAAAACTGACATACTTCTCTATGGTTGATAAGCGCTTTTTCCAATACTATCATTCATTACACTAATTAGCAACGAAAGCACAAGAATGCCACAACTTGGTCAACAAACATTGGAAATAAATTACAACTGTTTCCAAAAAAACCATACTGTGGGTTTCTGTTCTGTTAATAAAAATATTTGTATAGCTGAGGAGTTACCATGTATAAGTTGAGGAAAAGGTTATCTAGAGTGTGATGGGTTACTTTTTCTAAAGCTTCACACCTTTCTAACATTTTCATTCAACCCTGGCATAAGCATGCTAGATAAAATAATAGAACCATAGAATGATTTGAGTTGGAAAGGACCTTAAAGATCGTCAGGTTCCAACCTGCCACAGGCAGGGACACCCTCCACTAGCCCAGGTTGCTCAAAGCCTCATCCAGCCTGGCCTTGAACACCTCCAGGGATGGGGCATCCACAGCTTCTCTGGGTAACCTCTTCCAGTGCCTCACCACTCTCACAGTAAAACTTTTATCCTGATATCTAGTCTAAATCTGCCCTCTTTCAGCTTATACCCGTTACCCCTCATCCTATCACTCCACTCCCTGATGCAGAGTGCCTCCCCATCTCTCCTGTAGGCCCCTTGAAGTACTGGAAGGCTTCTCTAACATCTCTCTGGATCCTTCTCTTCTTTATGCTAAACAACCCCAACGCCTTCCTCATCTGATCCCTGGCTGCTCATGTTTTCTTATGTTTTTCTCTTCACTTAAATAACTACAAAGATTCTCTAGTGCAAGACATTTCTAAGAAATTTATAAGAAATATGTATTTTATTCAAAGGGGAATAGATCCACAAAGAACAGTTGAGGAAAATTCTTTTTATAATGTCACTATCTCCGTAATAATTGATCAATAGCTGTGGAAAAAAAAAGGGCACTCCACTAGAAGGAAGAAAAAAATTGCTTGGAGAGAGCTAGAATCAGTTTTCTTCTTGTGTTTTGGTTTTTTGTTTGTTTGTCTTGCATTCTGGATGACAACTTTAAATTCTGATGTTTGAAATAAAAGTAACTTCTTGTGACTTATGAGCCTGACCTTTAATTTAAGTGCCTCATTTAGGCTACCGCTAAGCTGTAGGATGAACAGAAAATATCATGTTCAATAGCAATATGATTTAATTATTTTAATTATTTTTTTTCTGGTAAGGAAAATTTACTTTTTTTCATTTTTTTTTCACTTTGAAGTACTTTTTCCTCAGTTTTGCTGACAAACTGAAAAATGAATTATCCAATCCTTTTTAAATGCCTCATGGAACAGCATAGGCTTTTGGACAGTTAAAGGAATCTATCCAAAATAGCCATATAAGCATCTGAAAGTTTAAGTTATATAGCACTTACTTACCAAATACAGCCCAAACAAAACAACAACAAAAAGTTAAAGGTTTTTTTCACATGTATTCTCTTTTCCATCATTAAGCTACTTTATTAGTTTTATTTTTAATAAGTCCTGTAATCAATGTTTATAAATATGTGAAGGGTGAGTGTCAGGAGGATGGAGCCAGGCTCTTCTCTGTGACATCCAGTGATAGGACAAGGGGCAATGGGTTCAAGCTGGAACACAGGAGGTTCCACTTGAATATGAGAAAAAACTTCTTTCCAGTGAGGGTGACAGAGCACTGGAACAGGCTGCCCAGAGAGGTTGTGGAGTCTCCTTCTCTGGAGACATTCAAA
>VZTO01013406.1:94405-131171 GCA_013400615.1 Syrrhaptes paradoxus
ATTCAAAGCCCGCCTGGATGCGTTCCTGTGGGATCTGATCTGGGTGTTCCTGCTCCGGCAGGGGGATTGGACTGGATGATCTTTCGAGGTCCCTTCCAATCCCTAACATTCTGTGATTCTGTGATTCTGTGATTCTGTGATTCTGTGATTGTGAATGCTGTTCCTCTTGCTCCTCTTCATCACTTTCTACCTTTAATCTTTTTCTCAGCTTGTTACCATGTAATTAAAGCACTTGAGCCTTTTGAGATTTTTACATCTCACTGTGAAGTTATTCTACTCATGCTTTTGGCTTGCTCATTAAAAAACCTAACTTTGCAATCTCTGCAATCAGATTTTAATGCATTGATTTTAACAAATTTTTAAATTCTGCAAAGAATTGTTTTCCTGCACAGTTAAATTAAAAACATTACTGTGTGTAACAAAATTGTATTTTTAGTGTGCATCAGCTCATGCTATCTCCTTTATGCTCAGCTGTGTATCACATACTGGTATATGTTTGAACCATCTGGGTTTATTTCTGATGAATCAAGTTTTGGAATCCTTTTCTATCTGTACAAGGCAGCTCAAGAATATCAACTTTTAAAATTCTAGATATGCTCTATGTAAGCATGGAGATAGCAGTGTTACATAATTCTGTTCTCTTTTAAAATTTTTTATCACCAGCTTTTAATTTTTCTTTAATTTTTAATGTAAATTTCATTTTTTTAATCTAATTTTAGAGGGTTTTTAAAAAATATTCTCAAATTACAAAGATGCTCACAGTGGTTTTATCAAGTCTATGAGAAGATGCACTCTGCCCAGCCCAATGAAGCCTGAGATGCAATCTGTTGTCATCAGCAAGTAATATCTGGAACTTCTTTTTTGGAAATATTAGATATCAATTGTGCATTCTTTCATCAAAAGGTACAGTGTCCACCTTCTGTTTTTGTTGCATTTTGGTTCACTGACTTGACTTTACCTCATTATTTAAACCTTGTATCATGCAATATATATAACCAGCAGCACTAACTTAGAAAATACTGAATATTGAAAGAGCCTTAGTGCTATGGATGTATTAAGGGAAAGCACAAAATCTTTACACTTATTGCAAATTTATAAGGTTAAAATTTTATAGTTTGTTCCCCATGATCAGCATACACCTCTGGACTAATTTCTTAAAAAATGAAGCACAAGTTAAGCTCGAAGCATAGACATGTGAAGAATGCTTTACTGTTTATTAGCTCTGTAAAACTGCTATAGCTGCTTTTCTTATTTGTGTTTGTCAGAGACACACTTTTTTGCATATTTTGGGTTAAAGGAAAAAAGAATTGTTAAAATGTACAAGAAAGTGCAGGACTGGTTTTGGAACATATACAAAGCTCTCTTCAATGAGAATGAGGATCAGACGTATATCTTGGCAGGTTCCAGCTAGCTGGGAGCTAAAAGCTGGAAATCAGTAAGATCCTCAATGATAATGGATTAAATGTTCAATTTTTATTAATTTAAGCTACTGAAATTCTCACAGCTTGCATCAATCTGCATTCCAACCTACCTCGGTGAAAATATAAAATTTAACTATATGTTGAATGAGAATATTTTAATGGTTTCAGGGAAAAAGGGAATCTTATGAGTTGGATGGCTTTAGGAAGTCTTGTGTATTTTAAATTTGTTTAAATATATAAACAAAACCTATAAATGTGGCTGCTCTGTAGTCTTAAAATACTGTCCATAGAACTGAAAACACGTTATTAAGGAGACTCCACTTTCACAGTCCTTTTTAATTGAAGATCACCCTAGACTTTTCAGGGAAAAAAATCAAAGATAATTGGATACAACACTGACACAAAAGTCATAAAGAGGATATAATTTAGTTATGAATTTTCTTTCCATTCTTTCGTTTATTCACCTTGTTTGTATATATGGAAGCACAAACTTCATGCTTCAGTCCTCCCAACCACAGCAGTAAGATGAATTTTAATCCTTCAAAGCTTAGAACTGTAATTTGCCTTTGTGTCTACATAAGGGGATAGGGAAGTCAGATTCAGTTTTCCATGTGTTTTTTCCTAGAAACTTGGAGGTTTTATGTGTCTATATTGTATTATTAGGTATTTATTTGCAAACTAATCTGAGTCGTACAGAAAGAGTTTCTTTTGTGTTTAAAGTAAACAAACAGCATTTATGTTTTATATTTTAAATGTTTCAATATTTTTCTTTTTAGAAAAACAAATTTTAGAAAAAAATGTGTTTTAGAAAACAAATAATAAATTCGTCTAAGTAACTATGTGTGGCTCAGTTCCACCTGTAATACCAGACAACTTTATTTTTCTTCACAGCACTAGGTACTGCATTATTCAAAAGTAAAAAATAAATCTATTGTTACAACTAGAAATACTTTGCATGTTGTGATTAATGGCGAGAAATATGTTTCAAATTCGTAAATGAAGCATCAAACTCTGAAAGAGAGAGAAAAATTCAGGATGACAGAGGAAAAAAATAAACTTCTGACTAAGCCAGCTACAGTTTCCTATATCTCTACCTATGCTGGTTTCTAAACATGAACATCGGGGAAGGTCTAAGGGTCACATGAGAAGGGCGGAATAAAGGCTACTGCCACTACAGTATGAAAAAAAACTTTTCCTGTTACAGGCATCACTCTCTTGAAGCTGATCCTAAAAAAAATTGCTCCCTTTTGCTTTAGAACTTGTGCACAGTATAATTCAAAGTCCTATTTAACTGGAATTTCCTGAGGCCTGACTTCCCATACTGAAACATTTCACCCATAGGAAAAGATATATTTAGCTGATGAAGATTTAAACATTTTCTTTAGACAGTGCCCTGTGGGAGAGACAAGGAAAGCCTAATTTTTTACTCCTAACTAATTTTCAGACAGTAAAAAGTAGATGCTACAGCTCAAAGGACAGTCTTTGCTCATTAAATATTTTTATCTTTAGAGCACAATTTGCTGAAGCACTGTTGAGTTTCATTGATTTGGCCAAAAGTAAACTGGTCCTATAATATTTTAAAATGAAAGATTCTTCTTAAACTTAGTTTCTAATTAAGCCTTGATGCAGCTGCCATCTAAGCTGTTAGTTTAAGCATATCAAATGAACGCAGTGTATGGATTTGGAGGCTGTATAAGGTACGGACAGCATGATCATACATTATGAAAGCCTTTCTCCATTTAGCAAAATCAAACCAGAATATCTCAGAGTTTTAACATGAAGATAGTTCACTAATTGTTAGTTAATGCACTTCTTATTCAAGCTAGAAAAGGTATAACACAAAAGGGAAAGATATATGCCCAGGAGAAAGTTATTTAACAGATATTTTTTGCTGAATGGGAATATCATAATGTGCAGTTCACTGTTTGTGTTACTCTCTTAACATAGAAATTCCATATTCTCTGTCCTAAGCATTTAGATTTTCACAGAAAATTATTTTTCTAACATATTTATACTGAATTTTAAAAGCAAGTAACTGCTGTTGCATGCAAATACAGAAGATCATAAGAAAGTTATATGGGAATGCTATCTTCTTAAGATGCACATCAGAGCCACCTGGCTGAACGCATGACACTGACAAAGAAGACAAGTTCTAAAGCAAGAATAATCTGCTAACTCATGAGTCATAGCACTGTAACACTTCAGGCCAGAGTAACATATCCTAGTGATTACAAAAAAATTAAGGGTTTCATAGAGACACAAATATATTTGAAATATACAACAGATCAGCTTACCTCCTTTTCCAGCAGCTAGGCTGTATCATGCAGTCCTAGAGACTGAATGCATTTAGCATCATTTAAGGCACTGATCTCAAGAGGCTTGATGAACCACATGAGGTTAGGTGAATGCATCTGAATCTGAAAGTAAAGAAAGATCTACAGTTGTTATACTCACAAAACTCCTGTTAGCGTCTCTTCTTACTCATGGAATGCTTCCATCAATGAGAAATGTGGAATAAAACTTTTAGAACGCGTACACGTGTTCATGGGTAGAAGCCCATAACATAAACCACAAATTTTTTCTTTACTACATGCTTATCTTTATGTTTGACATCAGTTAGCAAACCAGAATTAAACTATTTTAGATTTCATTAAAAAGTTCTGTAGCAACATCTTTTAAAAATGTAAAAATATGGAGAAATTAACAGAACTACTCAAGGAGCATGTCAATGTACCTTCCTTGGTGCTTATCATTTAAGGAGAATATTCAGGTGTCCTACTTTTCTTTCTCAAGCCACATAAAAAAATGACCAAAGTGGAGGAAAATATTAGAGAACATGACCAGACAATGAAGAGATAAGAGAAGGAATAAGAGAAGATAGGAAGGGATAAGATAAGGTAGAAAATTAGAAGTTAGTTAGTACAGGTAAAAGCCAAAGTGTGTAAAAGGAAGAACCCAAATTTTGCCCAAAGCATGCTATTTATGATCAGGGTTTGCAATAACTAAAATGTAATATTTAAACAAAGAGAGAATTACAAATATGTGTACAGTAACCTAAGCAAATATGCTAAGAAAATTGCCCATAAAGCGATCAAAGCAGAAGCCTAATAGCCTTTCCATCCTTACATTACACACATTGAGACTCATTGGGTTGAATCTTCTTCTAACCGTCTTCAAGTGCTGTGTGGCAGAATGCATGAACTTTAAGAAGAAAGTGGGTCATAGGGACACATTTCCACAGTTAGGATATTTACCACAAGTCTAGCAAGAAAGACAATCCTTTCCAATTCCAAGGAATATAACTTAAGTTCTATTACAAATATAATTTCTCATGGTTTTGCTATTCAGCATTTGAAAATAATCGTTACCAAGGGTCAATGGTGGGTTTTTTCAGGGTTTGTTTTTAAAAAATATCACTCTCCTTCCTTCTATTTTTTGTTTGTTTGTTTGTTTTTAATTGTGGCTTTTTGAGTACATCTTCCATTTTCAGAAGTGACAACACAAGAATGAGCTGGATGTATTTTCTCAGATCTGATTAGGGTAATGAAAAATAATATGATTGGACTGATATTTTATTTTACAAATCCACCCCCTAAAGCCTGTCAAAATAACTTTGCTGACAAGGATTTTTACTGAAAAAAAGTCTTGCAGATATTTGAATCAGTAAAAGTGTCTGAAAGATTAAACTACTTTTAATTATCATATGTTTTTCAAGTATATCAGGTGCATAACTCCTAAATTCATAAATGTTTTCAATGAAACATATGTTTTTGAAAAGTTTTTTTATTTACTATTTTTTACTGTTTTCTGATAATGTCAAATGAGATTGAAAAGCACTAACTAATAGATTTCCTCTAGTACTGGTCTTGTGATCTATCTTTTTTTATAGGTTCATTAATGGTTTTGGCACAAAACCTGGGGTATGCTTATAAAAGTGATGACTAAACAAAGACAATATTCCCCTAACAATACTGAACTGGCATATCGTGTACTCATGAAATAGAACTCAACAAGCCAGTGACTTTAAGCAATGCTGTCCTTGTTTTGAACCCCTGGTTAGCAGCCAAACACCACAACAACTGCTCACTTGCCCTCTCCCATTCTCCCTCCTGAGGATGGGGGACAAAATTAAAGGGGTAAAGGGAAAAGAGACTTGTGGGTTGAGATAAGAACAATTAAATAACTAAACTACAATAAAATTGGAAGTAATAATGATAATAGTAATATATACAAATATACAAATGAGTGATACACAGTGATACTGCTCACCGCCCAAAGACCATGGCTCACCCGTTCCTGGCTAATGATCCTGGAGCAGGGAGAGTCCCAAAACCATGATCCCAGAACAGAGATAAAGAGCCCAAGTGCCTGAGAGACCGAGACGACCCTGAGAGAGGGGCAACCCAAAGGAAGACAACCTGGAGCAAGAAAGAGTACTTCCAGATAGTCTCTCACCTATATACTGTGCACTATGTGCATGATATGGAATAGACCATTAGCCAGTTTGGGTCTCAATCCTAAATGTAAGGTGGAACCCTAGGCTAGTAATTGGGGCTGTGCTCCCTCCCAGATTCTCCTATACCTGCAGACACAGGCTGCAGAGAGGCTGAAAAGTCCTTGACTGTCCTGGCAGCAATTATAATCAGCAGTATGTTGTCAGCCTTCTCCTCAGCACAATCCAAAACACAGCCTCACACTAGCTACTATGAGGAAAGTTAACTCTGTCCCAGCCAAATCCAGGACAAATACAAATGGAAAGAACTACAGCAGCAGAAAATGCAAATTTATGCAACTAGAAACTAGTCATGTTTCTAGTTTTGTGACATATGCAGTCTAAAATGAGAAGGGTAAGAAAGCCATCAGCAGGTTTCAGAAGCACTTCGTTGTCAATGAGAGGCACTGGAGGACACTGTATCTGGAAAGCTACATATGGTGTGGAGATGAAGAACCTTTCATTTGACCAGAATAGCTTGTCTTCTTTTATTTTACTAAAGACTAGGGGGACACAGAAACACACTGGGTATGGGAGAAAGCAACAATGCAGGTCATACAACAATGGCAGCATCATACCGTATCACCATAAATTGACTATGATAGATTTACCTTCAGAACTAGAACAAAGTCCCTTCCCTTTCTTGTGAGGTCATGATACGTTGCACAGTGAGTGATGAAACGATTTCATTAAATTTAAAAATCACTTAAACAGAAATGTAAGTATTATATATTACACGGTGTTAGAACAGGGATGGAAATGTAGACCTTCTAGCATCTAATGTGTGAGCTTAGCCTGATGTATTAGGAATGATGGAAAGTGACTGAATGACTACAGTTATCCATCAACCAGGCTACGTGCCGTAACAGTGTGTTCTCACTGCTGTAATGTAATTCAAGCATCAATCATACTGTTCCAAGATACCTGTTCTCCAAAGTATCTGAGAAATATTGTACCAAAACTTGTAGAAATAATGATAATAGTAAATTATATCTATTGTGCAGGGACACTGTGGTACTATAGGCCTGTTAACTAAACGGGGCCTGTGAATTCAGCCTCTGAAATTCTGCACCCTTTGGGATATAACAAATAAATTGTTTGCCTGCCTTTGGAGAAAGTATGAAAAAGTTTTCTGAGCTATTCAAAATGCCCCTGAATCTCAGATGAGGATTAATCATCAGACTCAACAAGCAGTTGATTCTGCCACTGCCAGCTTAGCCTGCAGTTGTTGGTGCCAAGTCGATCAGTGCTGGCAAGGTAAAGGATGTGCTGTGCCACCCCTTTACCCTGGCTGCAGGGTGAACTCTGGAAGAATTCTTCCATTTCACAGAGACAGAAGAGGTTTACTGCTTTTCACAATGACAGAACAGACTCCATGAGACTGCAGAAGCCTTTCTCAATTGTTGAAGAGAAAATTGATGACTCATGTATTATGGTGTTTCTATGTTTTGAAATAACACACAGCTTTAGACCTAACAAACTCCACAACACTCAGTCTGTCTGTTGACAAATGTTGTCATAACATTCAAATACATGTTATTCAAATATGTTTTAATTGACTGGAAACACCAGAGGCCTGAATTCTGTCCCTCCAACAGCAGTATAGGGCTGACTACCGGAAAGAGTTGTTTTAACGATTTTATCTTTTGTGTCTTCTTTCCACAAGTGTAAAATACCATCAGCTCTATCTTGCCCAATGACAAATTGTCATTTTGCTTCTTAGAGAATGGCAGGACAATTGATCTCTTCATGAGAACAACAGCTAAAACAGTTGTGCTCTCTGGGAGCTGTTCAGCATATGCTTATTCATTGAAATGTTCTGCATGTCACCTGCATAACAGGGGCTGGACCTCAGCCATCCACAGAGTGGGCAGCGTAAGCACCAGGCCATGGGCCATATTCTCAGTATGGGCTTTTCTCAGGACACCTTCTATTCCCTCCGTTCCCCGGAAAAGTACTTGTTTTCTAAACTTACAATTTTTAATGAAGTAGAATTCCCCTTCTGTGGTCAATCTGATAATTATTCATACCATCTTCACTTTAAATGAGGAATTAGTCTGCTTTTTGGCACACTGTTCCTTTCCTAATTGGCTAACAGGAATTTATCACGATGGAATAAATTAGACTATTGCATAGCATTTTAAAGTGTTATTAGCACAAATGCATATCCTTCCTTTTTGACACCAGTGTCACTGTTCAGTTCAAAATAAAAATTAATTTTCACACTTGCATTTATTCAAACATTATCCTTTTCATCCAATACTCCTCCTCTTTCTACAGTAACGTGTTCACTTTACACAGCTCTTTAAGGACACCCTTTTGAGAGCGCAGGGACTCTCCGTACCCCAGCAAAAGAAGTCAAGCAGGGGAGGCAGGCGACCATCGTGGCTGTGCAAGGACCTGCAGCTTAAACTGAGGGAAAAGAGGGAAATGTACAGGAAGTGGAAGCGGGGTTGTGTAGCCTGGGAGGAATACAGGGCTGTTGTCCGTGTGTGCAGAGACAGGATTAGGAAAGCCAAGGCACAGATGGAGCTGAACTTGGCAAGGGATGTGAAAGATAACAAGAAGGGGTTCTACAGGTACTTAGGCAGGAGGAGACAGGCCAAGGAGAGTGTTCCCCCTCTGATGAAAGGTAATGGGGAGCTGGCTTCCTTAGACATAGAAAAAGCTGAGGTACTTAATGAGTGCTTTGCCTCAGTCTTCACCGGTGGTCAGGCTTCTCGTATCTGCCAGGACCCTGAGCCTCTAGGTGAGGGTGTGGGGAGTGGTTTCTGTCCCACTGTAACGGTGGAACAAGTCCGAGTCCTCCTCATGAAACTGAACGTGTATAAGTCCATGGGACCGGATGATATCCATCCTAGGGTTCTGAAAGAGATGGCTGATGTGGTTGCTGAGCCGCTCTCCATCATATTTGAAAAATCCTGGCTGTCTGGGGAGGTCCCCGAAGACTGGAAAAAGGGAAATATTACTCCCATTTTTAAGAAAGGGAGAAAAGAAGACCCGGGCAACTACAGGCCGGTGAGCCTCACCTCTGTGCCTGGGAAGATCATGGAACAGATCCTCCTAGAAGCTATGCTAAGGCACATACGAGACAAAGAGGTGATTCGAGACAACCAGCATGGCTTCACCAAGGGCAGATCTTGCCTGACCAATCTGGTGGCCTTCTATGATGGAGTGACGGCTTCGGTGGACAGGGGAAGGGCGATGGATGTCATCTACCTGGACTTCTGCAAAGCCTTTGACATGGTCCCTCACCACATCCTTCTCTCTAAATTGGAGAGGTGTGGATTTGAAGGATGGACTGTACGATGGATTAGGAATTGGCTGGCCAGATGCAGCCAAAGGGTTATGATTAATGGTTCTGTGTCAGGGTGGAGGCCGGTCACGAGCGGTGTCCCTCAGGGGTCCGTCTTGGGACCGGTGCTCTTTAACATCTTCATCAATGACATAGACGATGGCATCGAGTGCACCCTCAGCAAGTTTGCGGATGATACTAAGCTGAGTGGTGCTGTCGACACACTGGAAGGAAGGAAAGCCATCCAGAGGGACCTGGACAGGCTGGAGAAGTGGGCCCGTGTAAACCTAATGAGGTTTAATAAGGCCAAGTGCAGGGTGCTGCACTTGGGTCGGGGCAACCCCAGGTATTTATACAAACTGGGGGAAGATCTCCTTGAGAGCAGCCCTGCGGAGAAGGACTTGGGGGTCCTGGTGGACGAGAAGCTGGATATGAGCCGGCAGTGCGTGCTTGCAGCCCGCAAAGCCAACTGTGTTTTGGGCTGCATTAAAAAAGGGGTGGCCAGCAGGGAGAGGGAGGTGATTGTGCCCCTCTACTCGGCTCTTGTGAGGCCCCATCTGGAGTACTGTGTCCAGGCCTGGGGCCCCCAGCACAGGAAGGACGTGGAGCTCTTGGAGCGGGTGCAGAGGAGGGCCACTAAGATGATCAGAGGGCTGGAGCACCTCTCCTATGAGGAAAGGTTGAGGGAACTGGGCTTGTTTAGCTTGGAGAAGAGAAGGCTCCGGGGAGACCTCATTGCGGCCTTCCAGTACTTGAAGGGAGCCTATAAACAGGAGGGGGAGCGACTGTTTACGAGGGTGGATAGTGATAGGACAAGGGGGAATGGTTTTAAACTAAGACAGGGGAGGTTTAGGTTAGAGATTAGGAGAAAGTTTTTCACCCAAAGGGTGGTGGCACACTGGAACAGGTTGCCCAGGGAGGTCGTGGATGCCCCATCCCTGGAGGCATTCAAGGCCAGGCTGGATGTGGCTCTGAGCAGCCTGGTCTAGTGGTTGGCGGCCCTGCATATGGAGGGGGGGTTGAAACTAGATGATCACTATGGTCCTTTGCAACCCAGGCCATTCTATGATTCTATGATTAGAGGACTGCAGCCTGAGCCAATTATCTTTACCAAGCTCCACAGCCTCATAAAATTCTCAGAAAAACTCAGTTTTTACCATATTATCTTTAGGTGATAGCATTGATGTAACTATGATCACATTTTATTTTCAGCTTGTAAATCTGTAGCATGTAGCTACCAACAGTTGTGTTAAAAGTAGCAGGACATGGCATTGAGGCTGGAACTTCTTATGCTGGCCATGAAACAATAGATGGTTATATTTTCACTAATAAATTGCAAACTTGAAAGAAAGGCTTTATTAGCATTTGAGGGGCCAAGAGATCACTTCTCTGCAAAGATGGAGAGCATTTGTTGGTCCCTGGGGCTATAGTGGTATATAAGAGTATAGTGGTCAATAAAAGATGTCAAGAACTGTTCACTGTCTTTGAGATCTAATTGACATAACCTAGCTCATGTTCACATGCCCGTATTCTCTTCTTCCCCAAAGGAAGTCGGCAACATCAAAACTGCTTGTGTGGAATGGTCCTTGACATGCCAGCTGACACTGGCCAGAGCAGTATGAAGGACCACGCCAACAGCTGAGCATGCAGTCATACCAGACTACAGTCATGATACAGTTACAACCACAACTGGGATACCATCTCAAACCTGAAAATGTTTTATTTGTTTGTACAGACAGGGCCTATGAAACCTGTGAGACAGCAAAAGAGAGGTGTTCAACATCTGCAGAATATTAATTGGACATGGTCTGATGGAAAGATTATAATGCTCTATGAAATTAATTTTTTTGTTCTTGTTTCTATCAGATCTATGAATTTTAAAATGTTAGACATCTTTTGATGAATTCTAAGTAACATGGTTTTGTTAGCTACTTAGGCTTCCTTTTAGGGGAGGCCTCATTACCACAGATATTAAACTCAGGGGTAAGTCTCACAGAAGCACAGGAGGAGTACAGTCCCCACATACCCGGGCCACATAGGTAAAGTGCTACCTGCAACAGGATTCCCATGCATTGTCAGTCCTGCTTTGACTTCCAGCTGTAAACTCCACTTTCTCTGTGTTTAGTAACTCTTAAAGCAGGCGTACTTTATGTCTTGCTTACAGATTGACACAGCAGCAGTAAATTCTCCTCTAGAAAGATATCAATAGCAGTCTCAATTCAGCATTAAAAGCCTATTTTAACCTTTTAAACCAGTGGGAATCCAGTGAATAGAGTGGCAGCCATGGATGCAGAAAGCTGTAAAATGTAGGCAGTACCATAAATCACATATAATGGAAGTATAATAGGGTGAGCTAGAACATACCTCAAGCCCAAATCAATACTAACAAACTAGCTGCATAATAGATTCTTTACTCAGTACTGTGTAGTTAAAGTTTTTAATTTATTTCAAGTTTATAAAGTTATTCCTCTTGGAAATAATAATTTATTAGTAAGATTTTACCACTATTAATATGTGTACAGAAAATACAAATTATCATTGAAGAAACTAACTTACTTTTTAATGCTTTCATGCATTAAGTTGTAAAACTTAAAAACTTGAATCCAGCTGGCATATCAAAAAAATCTGTGGCCTATCAACATTTGGAACATGACCAAGAAAACACAAACTGCAGTGTAAGGAAATAATGCTTACTTAAAAAAAAATATGTGTGGTTAAGTAATTTTTTTTTTAAACAGCGATCCACAGATGCAGTTCAAGAAACAGCCACAATCTAAGTCCTAAATCATCATGTGTGATTACCTCAAAGATCAAGGAAAGAGAGAAAGTATTTTTGTTCTAGATTCATGACCAATGAAAAAACAACTGTAAAGAATTTTTTTTCTTCCAGCTTTCTTTGGACTCAATTTAGTCCTTATTGTGGTACTACAATACTTGAAAATCTCTGTGTATAAGTAGCCATAACATTTTTCTTAATACATTGGTGTCTTGTGTTAGTGCTTATAGTGTGTTCTAAAATATATTTTTTACTTCAATCCAGAATTGCTCTTTTTTTAATAGGACCATTTTTTTGTCATTGAAATAATATGCTATTAAATACTTCAATGGTATTTCAGAGCTGATTACGTATGATGGCCAAACCCAGAAAACCTTTTCAGTTTGAGTCCCAGACAACGGTGATAATACATTATTTCTGTTGATTAGTTATTCTGTTGATTTGTACATGAAACATTGAATTATGACCTCCTATGCAAGTCTGATATCATCAAGATTGGCAATGCCAAGCACAAATACAGAAGGCTGGGTGTAGAAGGGATTGAGAATAGCCCTGAGGAGAAGGACTTGGTGTTGTTTGTTGATGAGAAGTGTAACGTGAGCCGGCAGTGTGCGCTTGCAGCCCAGAAAGCCAACTGTATCCTGGGCTGCATCAAAAGAAGCATGACCAGCAGGTCAAAGGAGGTGATTCTCCCCCTCTACTCTGCTCTCGTGAGAACCCAGCTGGAGTACTGTGCCCAGCTCTGGTGCCACCAGCATAAGACCATGGACTTGTTAGAGTGGGTCCAGAGGAGGGCCATGAAGATGATCAGAGGGCTGGAGCACCTCTCCTATGAGGACAGGCTGAGAGCTGGCATTGTTCATCCTGGAGAAGAGAAGGCTCTGAGGAGACCTTATAGCAGTCTTCCAGTACCTAGGGGCCTACAGGAATCCTGGGGAGGGACTTCTTACAAGGGTATGTAGTCGCAGGATGAGGGGAAATGGATTTAAACTGAAAGAGGGTAGATTTATATTAGATATTGGGAAGACATTTTTTGTTGTGAGGGTGGTGAGACACTGGCCCAGGTTGCCCAGAGAAGCTGTGGATGCCCCATCCCTGGAGGTGTTCAAGGCCAGGCTGGATGAGGCTTTGAGCAACCTGGGCTAGTGGAGGGTGTCCCTGCCCATGGCAGGTGGTTGGCACTACATGATCTTTAAGGTCCCTTCTAACCCAAACCATTCTGTGATTCTATGAAAACAAAAAATCTGAACATTTGGCTTTACTTACTCTTAGCATTAAAAAATTCCTTCTGGTTTTCACTCTTCATCATGTAAATAATACTGTGGTTTTGTGTAGGATAATTTAATCTCATATATATCATAACAGCTGTGTTTAAAATGAGGTATAACCTACTCAGTGAAAATACTGTACTGAGAAAATGTGTCCATGCTAGGGTTTTTTTACATCTTCTTGGTGTTTTTTTTTTCTTAAATTATCTCTGTGTAATATAAAAAATAAAAACTTCAGTTTATATATCCTGAAATTATTATGTTTATTTCAGATGCAAATGCTATAATGCAGATTTTCTGAACTGCTCAGCCTCAGCATAATTTCTCTCATGCAGTCTCTTAGAAATATCAAAACATCAAAACATCAAAGGAAGAGCAAGAATCATAGATAAAGCACAGCTGACCTCCAGGACCTCTCCAGACACCTGAGACTTAAAAGGAAGGATATATAACTTATAGATGGGCAGGGTACATATTCAGCAAAATTAATGTCATGGTTCTCATCTCTCAAAATCTTCTTTACCTTGATATAAATAGTCCAAATCAGGATATTTTGTATAAATAACAATTTATTTATTTCTTTATTACTTGGTGAAGATGTGTTTAGCACTCAGGGCTGTCTGCTTTTGAAATCAGGATTATTAGTCATGATTATAAAAATAAAAACTTGGGCAGACTACATATGCTTTAGAATTTAAAATTATATGCAGATAAAAATATTTTGTCAGTTTTATGTGAAAAAATGACCTTTTCTATTTGATTATAATTAGAAATGTTTGTGGCTTGTATCGCCATTTCTGATGAGTTTTCCTTTTCATTTATTCTTTTTTTTGGTAATTGAATTCCAAACTTAAAATTTTCACCAGGTTTTAGAATGACTCATTACATTTTTATGTCTGCTTTGCAATTCAGTTTTTCTTTTTTAATGTCGAGTTCATGTGAAGGGAAATGAGATGACTTCATCTGTTTCCTCTCATTTGATCTAACAGGAGACATCCTGGCAAAACTGAGCAAGAGTCTTCCTTTAACAGGAAAGACGGGAAAAAAATCTGAGTACCACTAAGAATAAGAAACATATGTATTCCTTTACATTTGTTTAGGAGCAGAAACCTCGAGACAGAATAATTCTTAAAAAGGATTGGAGACACAGATGCTGAAAGGAATTGAGTGACTTGACTTACAGACTGACCACACTACAAATATTAACATGTCCTAGTGCCTCTGACTGCATTTTAGGCAAATCCCATCTAATAATCTCATTGTGATCTTATCTTTCAGGAGTCATCGACAGAATAACCTCCAGAAAATCTGGATAACTACTTGAGAACAAAGGTATATCTACATCTAGGGAACAGCTCGGCAGTATTTTGAGACCAACATTATCATTGTCTCCAGGGAGAGGCTACTTTCCCAGACACAGGATCTCCCAATTCTTAAGCGTGGCTTCTAGCCTGACCCATATCAAACATCCACATACATGGCTTTCTGCAGGTCCGGGCACTCTGCAGGGTGTTTGCTGCAGCCACGTGGTGAGGATGCACACATGGTGTTATACACTACACTCTCTTGGTGGCTGCTAAATAGTCAAAAAATAACGTCTTCCTAAATATAACAGGCCGGGAGCCACTTACACAGGGTTTTGAGGCAAAATGGGGTAGCGTCACTTGCAGCCGGGTGCCTGCACTCTCCCCTTGGAGCCACATTCGGTTTTGCCCTGGCCAGGGACAGGGCAATGCTGGGGGGGCACCCTGAGTGTCCCCCTGGCCAAGCCTCCAGTGGGAGCATGCTGGAAACAGCAATATGAAAGTTCCAGTACCCCTGCACTGTTATCTGTTTTGTTTAATGGTAAAACCGTAAATCAGGGAAAGAGCAGTATTATATCTCTTCCACCCCGATTAGAATTCAGTGCTCCCCTGGCAGGAAATCGGTCTCTCCAGAGAGAAGGAGCTGATCCTAGATTGATTTCTGAAATACTCTCAAGCTTCTGGGATTCAAAAGGAGCTGGAAATTTGATTTGTGTTTCACATGCTACATTCATTTGTGGAACACGTCTTCAACTGCAGTAATCCAGTATTCCTCCATTACATAACGTGTGTGAAGCCTGGTTTACATTGGGCTTTTGTAATGGAATTTTCTCAAGACCATAGGAGACATATTGATATTCCTCACTCACTTTCGGCATGAGCACATGAGATTCTTGAAACCTGTTTCTTAAGTCAGAACTTAATGCCTCCCTTTCTGCCCCATGAATGACCTCTTTTCTGAACATCCCAAAGAAGAGGAACAGCATTTTCAAGGCGGGAAGCAGGAGGCATTGCTCTATTCCACTCTCTCTGCTACATGAATTAAACACAATCAAACCAATGGCAAAGTTTCACTGTTACAATGATCGTTCCCGGGAGAAACAGAATGATAGTTTATTTTAGCAAATATTCAGGTGAAGTCTGTATATTCAGGAAATACCTTGTAGACTGCATAAGGCTAATTTTTGTAGTATTTGTAGTATTTGTCAGCTCACGATCTGATTTAACCTCCCCTGCTAAGCATGAGTTTATTGTTTCTTAAAAATATTTTTAAAATTTTAATAATTGTGAAGACTGACTCAGTCTGTTGAAACTTAAAATGACCGAATCTATTTCATTTATAACCGTGACCTTTCTCAAATGTGTTATGCCAGGTCCATTCCAGGTAATTTTTAGTTAAGTCTTGGTCTTGCTTGTTTCTGTTATGGTTAGATAGAAATATAAAACTAATTTTGGTTAGGCCAACTAAGCTGAACAATCTGAATTCTGCAGTTCTAAAATTCACTGAACAACAGGAGTTTAGGAGATACAAAAATTAGACCTTGGTCAGTGTCAGCAGGGTTTGAATCCACATATGGATTCCCATGTAGGATAACCTTGTGCAGAATGAAATAGAAGTCTCTGGACAAAAATTATGACATATTGCTTTCATACAGACTTTTAAGAATTAATTAGATTCTGTAGACAATTCTCCTAGGATTTTCATGTTTTTTACTGGCATAAACAAATGGGAACTGTTTATATCCTGCCTCCTCTATTTGAATGGCTTTAAAAATGCAGTAAAGTATAGACTCTGATTTTTTCTAGCATGTAATAAATATCTCCTTGATTGAGAAGTACCATTTTTAGAAAATCTTATTTTTCTGTTCCTTTTCATCAAAGAACAAAGAAATAAGGATTGTACTATTGTGTATTGTCTCCTGAAAATTCTGCATACAAATGTTTTTCCCCTTGAGATCTTAAGATGCCGACATGGAGATACCAAGCAAAATTGTGTTATCCATCTTTAGTAAACAGCTTAGTTATTACTTGATTTCCTAAAAATTCTCTTGAGTTTTCCTAGGGACGTGAAGTGATGACTAGTAACTGAAGAATGACTAAGCACCATAGGAATTGGTCTTTTAGGAATGTTTCTGTTGTATCCCATAGAAACCTCCACACCACAAGATTTCTTGCATATTATCATAATATTTCTCCATTTTCCAGGTTCTCTGTGAACTGGTCATTTCGAAGACATACTTCTCTAAGTAAATTTCATTCCAGTAGCATAAATGGGAAAAGATCCAATATGTAGCAAGACATTTTCTCTCTATATTGAGTAGCTCAGTAATTAAACTGCTTTTTTAATCTGTTTCTGTACATTTTAAACTATGAAAAGAAATTCTAGGATCTGTTTTTTACCTATCACTGTTTATTTAAAATTTTTAGCAGAGTTTTTTATTATTAAATACCCCATTCTCTCTATTCACTTTGACAATATAAGAGAATTCCTGGCCTTAGCTCTTTGACCTCTAGTTAAACAAAATGTGTCTCAACAAAATCCAGGAAAAAAAATGAATATTTTGGAGCTGTAATTCCTGCCACCACCAATTAAGTAAGTAAAGCTGTAAAAAAATGCTAGCATTATTGATACTCCAGCAGCATTTCAAAATAAAACTAGTTTTGAAGGTAATTTCTGAAGTTGGTGAATGCCAAGTATCCTATGAGAACATCTGTTGGACAGATATTCACACCAGAAATCCAGAGGAATGTCCTGTTTATGAACATGACCAGTCTGAAAATGAGGTGCTGTGTTTCTCAGTCTCCTTAAAAATTAGAGTTTGAGCAATATATACTGAGATGTATAATTAATCTTTTACAGTAGTTAGGAAGCAAGCAATTAAGAGCTACACCCACCATTTGTAGATGTTCTTATAAACTACTACATAAAAATTGCTAAATTGTAACAGGTACCTCCTTCCAGTTACAGTTTGGTTTAGAGACATTTAATTTTAGATTAATTTTTAATTCTTCAAGAAATTGAATTTTATCCTTACATTTCCTATTGAAAGCTATTTCTGCAAATAATTGCATCCCTTATAGCGGTATGAGATAAAGAAAAAAAAATCAGAGCAAAAGAAGACAACCACCTTATGAATGAAAAAATAACATAGCCAGACCTTATAGACTTAGCCTGTTCTTATGTCTCTGTATATGGATGCAACTCTCAAGAAAGGCATCCTCTTTCTCACTGTCCAATTAGAGGAAGAAACGTCTCTCGACCTTCTGTTTCTTTTACATCAGTTGACATAATTCTGCTTGCAACAAAAAGACAGTGGTGATCACCAACACACATTTACGTCAATGTTCCTTTTGAAACTGTCTGCAACTGGTGGAAAACCAGAGAAAATCACTTTTTCTAGCTGCTGTCAAAATGAGAAGTTGGTTGAAAATTGAGGTCTTTGAGAAAGCTGTTGTTTAACAACATGGACTTCCATTAAGGGGGACACAACAAAAGTGATGTGCAGACACTAGTGAAGAAAAGATGCATTTGAGTTTTCATTTACATTTACTTCTCTTTGATATTCTGGATGTTTATCTTTTGTATAGGCATTGTTAAATATAACAAAATAGATCCCTTCTCATTACTTTCCCTGATTAGAAACCAAATGGCCCAAAGCCAAGCCATGAGCAATTCATTAACATTTTCAGCCATTCTACAAACTTTAAGTAATGTTTAAGCCTTTCTGAGTCTTTGGAATTGCTGAATAAATATTTGTTAAATATCACTTAACCTGACCTCTTACTTTTTCCATGGATGTTGCAACAATGGAAATACATTCTTTTGGATCCCGGTATCTTGACCTTGTAATATCTGCTTATGTGTTGTATAAACTTTCTACCTTGTCTTGGAATGAATGTTATGAGTTTGGGCTATGTGAAACCTAAGAGGAGAATATTCTGACTTAAGTCCTCTGAATCTTCATCTAGAAAGATGCCACCAGCCTGTTGGATGCTTGATGTTGGACAGTCTGAATTCTGTCCTATGTTAAGCATACTACCTACTCACAGGAGTAAAAATTTGCATCCATTTTTTCAGGAACACTGTCAAACCAGTGAGTTTCTATCAACATCTAGGCCTAAATTACAGTTGAATTCCATCAAGCCATCTGTTTAACTCCTAGATGTTGTAAGGTGGGATGTTAGATTGCTATTGCTATGCCTTCCCTGAAAGGATGATCAATACCAAAAATGATGGATGGTGCTAGGCAGAGAAAGAGTGGTCCTGGCTGTGAAAGATGCTGATTGCATTTTGCCCTGTGGGGCAAACTTTCATTTCACAAAAAGTGCTAATCCAAAACATCCCTTTCACTCAATCAGCACTTATTTGAAGAATTCTCTTCTCTGACTTGCAGCTCTAAAAAATATGGCACAGAAACTCTGGTGTCATTTCACTGTCAGAAACCTAACATTTCGGGCTTCAAAGCTGTTTAGAGCAATGTGTGTCCAAGAAGGCTACTCTCACATTTCCTAAGCCATTATCCCAGCCCAGTGTCCTAAAATAAATTCCTGTGCTTTTTCTTCTGCTATTTACTTTTCCCTTTTCTCTAACTCAACTGGGGGACCGTATACACTTCCTTTGTCCTCAGCCTCTTTGTCTAAATACTGCTGTGTGTCACCGTTAACTGAGATGTAGGTCAGAGTATGACACAGCACTGTTTACTAAAGTACTGTCATTATTACTTCATCTTGCCACCAAAGGAAGTATGGCTGTGACCACTTTCTCCCAAACATTTCTGTACCACCATGAAATATCTAAGAAAAAAACACAATAAATTGTTTTTTCTCCTTTTGTGTCAGAATGAACTTAATGTACCGTTAGAAAAAACTGTTTCCATTGCAGGAAAGCCATTCATGCTTTCCTGCCTTAACATTATTCAACATACATGGAAAGCTGTTTCAAAGGGATGAAATATACGTGAAACATGTATTGTATTTTTACCTGAAACACAGCATCTCCTTACAGCCTTCCTCTGTGCCTTCCAAATCAGAAATTGGGCAGGAGGAAACTGGCTCAAAATTGAACTCAACAAAAACAAGGAAGCAAACAAATAAAAAAATTGAAAAGTAAATATTTTAGACTTGTACTGCATAATTCAGAAGATTTATTTATTGATGTATTTATCATATTAAGTCTCTTAATATTATAATTGTGTTTTAGCTATTGTGAAGCTCTAGCATGGGAAGTTAACATATAAAGTATCTTATTTCTTCTGGTCCCTATTTGACAGTTTGCTCTGGCCAGCAGCATAGACTAGACAGATGTGTGATGAGGAATTAAACCTCTCATACTCAATATCTGTCTCCTCTAACTTATTCCTTACAGTCTGCTCCCAATCTCATTTTCATCTGATGTCAATACACATTTCCTTTTTGAAATTAGTGGTTATTTCTCTCATCATTATGCATATGGCTGTCTTTTCATTTTGCAGGCAGTGGCAAAAAAATCAACCTTGGGGTAGCTCCAATGACTTCAAAGGAAATTCTCTATTGATACTTTTGTCTCTCTATTAGCTTAAATTCTCCTATGATTTCCAACTGTCAATCCTTCAGCTGAAAAAGACTGTTTAAAGCCCTGACATCACCATGTGAATTTTTTACTAGGGTCTCTGGAGGAAGAGTCACTGGTAAGCATCTCTCAGAGTTCTGTTGCTGCTTTTCAAAGTATTCTTAGTACCACACCAACATTTCCCAGTTGTGAGTGCTGCTTATGGTAATGCTTTGCTTGGAGCTGACATTTTCTCTTGGAAACTATCAACCGACAGGAAAGTAAAATGCCATGTTGACAGCTATATTGGGTTTGCATGGCAAAGTTTTGGTAGCAGAGAGGGGTGGTTTTTGTGAGAAGTTGCCAGAAGCTTCCCCTATGTCCTATAGAGCTAATGCCAGCTGGCTCCAAGCCAGACCCACTGGTGGCCGAGGCGGAGCCCATTAGTGACAATGAGAGCACTTCTAGGATAACAGATTTAAGAAGGGGGAGAAAAAAAACCTGCTGTGGAACAACAGCAAGAGAGAGGAGTGATAATGTTTGAGAGAAACAAGTCTGCAGACCCCAGGGTCAGGGCAGAAGGAGGGCAGGAGGTGCTCCAGGCGCTGGAGCAGAGGTTCCCCTGCAGCCCGTGGGGCAGCCCATGGCCAGGCAGCTGTGCCCCTGCAGCCGTGTGGAGAGAGGAGCCCAGGCTGGAGCAGGTTTGCTGGCAGGACTTGTGACCCTGTGGGGGACCCACGCTGGAGCAGTCTGTGCCTGAAGGACTGCATCCCAAGTTTTGACTTGCTGTAGACACGACATTGACAAACAGCAGCAATGTGATCCGATGGATGTCATTTCATCATGCAGACATAGCTTTGATTCTCCTGATTTCCATCCCTTTCCTTCCTCTCTTGCTCAAGCTCAGACAATGCTCTTTCTTCAGAAGTGGAAATCCTTTTACAACAAAGAGCATGTAAACTGGGACTGTGCAGGCATAAAGTACAAGAACATCCGTGTGGAGTGTGGCATAGGACAACAATTCCAGCAAAGAAAAATTAACTGTGATATTTTATAGCTCCTGGCAGTGAGGAATTTTTTGCAATTTTGAAAAGTGAAAAAAAAGAAAAACAAAGCAAGTCTGACTTAAAATATAAGATGCAAACAATGATGTAAACAGCAGAAATCATAGTGTTTCTCTGCAATTTTCTAGAACAGATTCTTTTACTGTTTGCTAGCGTGTCCCAGGAGATGTTATGAGCTTGGTTATTCATTCTGCAGCTGAAACAAGCAAATAGGTCAGGGGAAAATCTCCCAGAGACAGAGCTTCCTTGAAGTCCTGCAGTCTAGGTGGCAGGCAACTTCATGCTGAATCATACAATCTAATTAACGATCAATATCGTTGATGTATTCTCAGGCAGCAGACTTATCCTATGACAATTTTGCATAAACGCTGAGAAAATCTCAAAAATAACAGAAGTCAACTCTATTATCCTTTTCCTAGGTTCCATCATTATATCACGTATAACAGGTTTGACATCATCTTAGCAACAGTTACCACACAATTTCATCTGAGATGAGCAGATCTTTACAATTAGAATATCTAGAATCCATAGTGAATGTTTACTTTAACATGCCATTTAATGAGCTCTAAATGGGATATGAATAAAGAACAAGAAAAGCTTCATTTCTATGATACACCTTGACCCATTCCATAATATTTATATCCAGAATAAATATACCTAAGTCCAAAAAATAGCCAAAATTCAATATAATGTCCAAATGTAATGAGACCATAATTTTCCTCAGATAAAAACTTAAATAGAAGCATGAATAAAATTGTATTTTTTAGCATATTCCTAATACTATTCATCATTATTACAGCACCTAAGACTTCCAGCTTATCTCTTTCATTTAAGGGCCTCAGAGCTCACTATTGATTTAAGAGACCAGACATCTTTATCAGGTGAACAAATGGTTTATTGTCATTTTTGCAGTAGGAATACTGGCAGAAAATTGTCTTCTAGGAAAGTCACTGAAAACTGTTCCAGGCTCTGTTCCTTCTCTCTTTGTTTTAGATTTCTGCATATTTTAACTAAACCAGCTCTATTGCTTTAAAACTGAGAATGTTTCAGCCAGCCAGATTTAAGGAATGCTGTTACATTTTTACCTGATTCACCTTACAGCTCAGTATGTATGCTTATTTCTTACACCTTCACTTTCTTGCACTTATAATTCCATGACGGTAGCACAGTTCTATCTTGGCAGTTCAGCACAGTATGCAAATTCCCGTACTCTGAATTGCAGGCAGCCATTCTTAGCCAATCGAAGAACAGCGATTTACACTAATTAATGTGTCACTCTTTCTCAGTTGCTTTATTGCACGTATCTAAATCTCATAGCCCTGCTTATTTAAGGGAAGAGAGAAAGAGTTTTAAGCTGAAAAAGCGTAGATTTAGATTAGAGATTAGGAGAAATTTTTCACTGTGAGGGTGGTGAGGCACTGGAACAGGTTGCCCAGGGAAGCTGTGGATGCCCCATCCCTGGAGGGGTTCAAGGCCAGGCTGGATGAGGCTTTGAGCAACCTGGGCTAGTGGAGGGTGTCCCTGCCCATGGCAGGGGGGTTGGAACTCAATGACCTTTAAGGTCCCTTCCAACCCAAATCATTCTATTATTCTACGAGAAAATTGAACTGGAGTGAATTGAAGTTTTGAAATTGTCATGTCTTTTATTGGCCATGGTTTTGTGGACCATGTTTTCTCACAGCTCTTACCATAAACATTGAACAAGTGAGAAAAATGATAACAGGTAAAGACTAAAATTATATAAGTGAAGGCACCATTGTATAAATGTCTGTAAAATAAAACATACTGCTTAAGTCTGTAGTTCATCTTAGTCTGTTCTGTAAGCAGATATTTTCTCATAAATCTACAGTTTGTTGATAACTATATCATATGGAAATACTTGACTTTTAAAATACAGAAAGAGAAAATGTTCTCAAGGAAGCATAGCTACTTAAAAGTACAATCATAATTATGGTATTAGAAACATAGGGTCAGTTTTCCCAGTATTATAGACTGTCACCACTCTGTTGACTCTGAAGGAATGACAATAATTTATAGAGGGTCTAAAGAAAACTGTCGAATATATGTAAGTGACTTAGAAGCTCAACTGTAGAGAACTCCAGATCTTAATAGTGTAGGCACATTTTCAACCCTTTGGCCTATTTGTTCTGGGAGAGATTTAAGAATAAAAATGTACATTTGTTCTTAGATGATTCATCCTCCACTTCAGGAGCACTTAGGGTGATATAATTGAGAGAACATATGTCACAGAAAATCACAAGCACAATTTTTCTTCATAAGAAGACAAATCCTCCCCTTTGCTTTATCTTCAGAGGTGCTGTGGTCTGGTGCCTGGGACACTCCATGGGGAGATGAGATACCTGTGCCAGTGGAAGGTTACAGACAGTCTACATCAGGACTTGATTTGGCCATTAGACTGCCAAAAGCTGAGTGTTATATATTGTGCCGTATATCCTTTGCTATGTTTTGTGTTTCATCTTTCTTTTTTTCTCATACTGGAGTGGCTCTTACCTTGGGGATGGTATGATTCATCCCCACCCTCCCACTTTTATAATTCTTTGAGCCTTATTTCCCTACTGCTAAGCCGAGGGAGCTCACATGCACATCTAGTCCATCATCATCTTACACAGTTATATTTATTGTGGGGAGTTTGTTCTGGTTACACCCAAAGTCAGAGTGAGAGTCATGAGGCAACTCAGGATGAGCATGAAAAACAGCATGGAGGAGAAACTTAGAAGATTCCAGCATCCCAGCTGTCCTCTGATTTTGTCCATGAGGTGAGTGGTGTATGTCTATTATATAACTGTATGCTTCAGCCCTCCTTCTTATGGTGAACGTCAGCAACTGGGATTTTCAGTCTTAAAAATCAGGTTTAGTAAAGGCATTACAAAGCTGTTGTATTTGTGTGCCTGCACGGGAGCCCTTACTCAGGAATTTTCTGGCTATGTGCAAGGTGTCAGAATGAACATATGAGAACTCAGGCTAAGCCAAAAAGAGGTGTAAAAAAGAAAAAAGTAAGAAAAGTAATAGCAATCTAATCGTGATCTAATTCCAACACATTATAATGAAATATTCTAATCTTGTTAGTACTGCCTTTATACTCAATGACCTACACTGTTGTTTTGTGCAATGTTTTTCCTTTAAGCCTCCTCTGTGCTACATACATGCAAAGACACATAGCTACTGTAAAATTTTCTGATTAAATTCCTATCAGCTGAAAAGTGTTAGTGCTGCCACTACCTCATGAATTAGAGCTCTACACAGGATAATTGTATATACTTCTGAGAAAACCTAGCATGAGTCTTTAGGGCAACTTTCTAGCAGCTGTTTTGAAGTTATGCAAAGCAGCTAGAGCTGGTACCAAGAACTGTTCTCAGTGGTTTCAGTTTAATATACTATTCCCAAAATTAGGAGCTGTAAATATTTGTAATTGCCTGCAAGTTTGCAGGAGCTGAAATAAATCACTTATTAAACCTGGTCTTCCACTCCAGTTATCCTTGTTTTTTTTCTTTCCCTCAGGAATCCATTTTCTCTTGACTAATGCCAATAGATATTAATTTCCTAGTTTCTCTACAAGCTATCAGGAGTGACAGGAAAGTTATTGTCTATATTCCTATGGAAATATAATTGTGTATATAATAGTGTGTATTCAGTCAAAGGGCCTTGATGAGGGCCTAATACACATATCTTACTTCCAAAGCATCCTCACCCACACTTGGTGAGGAGTTTGCTCGTCTGGGTGTATACAGACATGTTCTGAGAGGCATATGCTCTCCTAACCTGTGAAGATTTCTAAATACGGGTTAAGCTGATGTGAGAGAGAGTTCAGCCTGGAGTAGAATTTCTTTCTTCACAGCAGGTAAAAAGATAAAATACGGAATATCTGAGAACTCTAAGATAAAACTTATGGCCCCAAAGATAGCTGCATGTCTCCAAAGTTTGGTAGCTACTGAGATGGGGTTTTGAAAACACACTTTTAAAGTACCTGAAATCCATTTAGGTGATTTTGTGGATCTGATTCCTCTTTATCTTCACCAGGATCTTGATTAAGCTTCTCTTTAAGATCTTTGACTAAATTAGACTCTTATTACTAAGAAGAAAACTAGTGTTTCTGTTTGCCCTTGCAAATGGGAAGATGGTTGACTGAATTTGTTGTAGTCACAGCACTTTGGTAAAGAATAAAAGACAATTAAATCTAACAGGGAAATCTAATAAATTATTCACTGGAAGAGCTGGGAGACACACAGTAATTTTTATTGTGACAACTGTAAGGAATCCAGGAAGTTTTATTTTCTTCTGAAGCTGAAAAAAAAAAGCTAGAATAAAAGTAAGCGCCAGAAAAGCACTGTTGCTTCTAATGCTGGTCAGCTCCCCATAGCCAAGGTTTTGGCCAGAGCTTCTGTTAGCTCTTTCTTCTGGGCTCCTGGAATATTACATCTATTTTCTGTTGTTGTCTTTGAACTGAACTGTACAAGATATTTAATATAAAACTTGTGTTGATTTTAACAACCAGAGAAGCTATGCAGTGATCAGCTGCAGAATTACTGTTTGAGGCTAGGTCTGTAGCAGATGTACTGCTTGTACGGCAGTCAGCTAATATCCAGGTTTGTGTGCAAGCGTATGATTATTCCAAACCAAATACAGACCTCATGGGGTATAAAATCAACTGGATCAAACATTAATAAAACAAAACATCGAACAAAACAAATTCCTTTTCCACATGTAGGAAAAGGAAAATGTGCTGCAAATACATTAGACAGCGAAAACACATTTTTTTTGCAAATATCTGTGAAAGGCATACAGGCTAGCATTTAATGACAATCTGCTTTGAGATTTAATGAAAAAAATATGCTGTTGTTGATGATGTTGCAATGATAGTGAACTATTTTGTTTGCTAAGTAAAATTAGGATATAAAGAGACAGATTGTTAAAATAGCAGCAAAAGTGAATTTTGGGTACAATAATGCTTTCATCAGGGAAATAATCCAAAATGTCGTTATGTCTCTGGAGTGTTTTTTCTTTGCCGAAGGCTTTACAGGCATATTAGCAGCATAGAAACATCATTTTTTGTAGAAAAGCAGGTTTCTTCTTCAGCTCTGTTTCCTAATGGCAAATATGTTTTGTTTCATAAGATTACTCAAAGATTCATGTTCCTTTGAGTTTTCACATGCCAAATTATTAATCTGGAATAAATCAGAAATACTCTGAAATGTGTAGCAGTTAACAGAGATTATACAGTTTTAATGGTTTGTCTTTCTGGACCTTTTAGACACACAAATCAGAATGAGATTAATTATTGAAAAATTACTTGTAAAAAGAAAAGTGCTTGTTTATAAAAACTTACATTTAGATTGTTATAAATTAAGGCTGTCCATGGACTTCATACCTTGATGTTGGATAACTTAAAGGTGAACATTCACCCAGCATTTCTGAGAGAAACAGGTCGTAAAAGAGCTGGATGGCTGCGAGATGGGCTTGCAGTTTACTAGGGCAGAAAGGGAAATGGCAGATTTGCAACAGCAAAAACATTAATGCATTATCACATAAGACTTAAAATAGTGTATTTGAGATCAATTGCTGATAAAGTGATATTAAACTAGCTTAAATGATGACAAGAAGATTCACGGAGTAGTGATAAGGTTCTTCAGTGTTTATGAGAAGCACAGTTCTGGTTTGTTAGGTAACTGGGGAAATGGCTTTTGAGCTGCAGAACGGACAGTCTACTCAAAATTGCTTCAAATCTTGTATTATACCTCTTGCTAATCAAAAACATCAGTGGTGGCTTAAAGCTATTATTCTGTGTTTAGCTGGACCTCTTTCTACTGCAGAACCAACATTCTTCTTAGAGTCACTTTTTGACAACTTCCCAGGGAGAGATGTTATTAGAAGTGTGTCATAGCTGTTCTCCCAGGCAGCAGTTGCTCAGAGTGCTGCCCTGTGTCTAGGTGCAAATGTCTAGTATACAAATGAATGACATAACTGAAAGTTTGGGATTACAATTTGCATGCAGACCTCACTGTTGGTTTTGATTTTTGTGTTATTTGTGTTTTTAGTGAGATGAGTTTGGATTTAATTTCATTTTTTACTTTCTCTTTTTCTTGATGTCATTTCAAGGCCCATGAATTTCAGGCAGGATGTATTTTACATCTGATTTTTATAGCTTTACATATTTATAAGGGTTACTTTGTAGTTTCTGATAAATTAACTTGTTTTGGTCAGTATCTGTACTTGTTAACCATCACATATTGCAGTTGACAACATTTCTTCCACAGGATTTTTCCTAGGTTTGATGTGATCCACGTTCTATAGGGTTATATTTCCCAACCCAGGGAGCATTAGCCTAGTTACCTTTGCTTCCATAAAAGCATCCAAAGAAGAGAACTTCTGCAAATTCAGCTTACAATCCCCAACAATGCTCCAGCTCCTTGAGTCAGCACAATCACTACAACTGGTTTCTCTGGGAGCTTGGCCAGGCTGCATGTCATCAGAATTGCTTTTTCAGATCCCAGCACTATTCAGACCAGTCTCCAGGTTGTTACAAGCTCATAGGACTTTAACAGCACCTACGATAGGATCTTTGATAGAGTTTGTGATTAAAAGCTCTTCCTTGAATAGAACAAAATAAAATGCACTAGAAATGAACACCAATTAATGGCTGAGAAGTATTTGCCAATGGTCAAGATCTCAAAGGAGGAGGGGAAAAACTGTATTAAAATTAATTCATTTTTCATAAAAATGTGTAAAGCAGTTAGACATATCCATACCACAGAAGACAGGTTTCAGATACTTTCCATTACTCTGAAAAATCCCTTCTTCTTATGTAGTGAAACACAACGATGTCACAGCAGACGTGATGGATGGGCAAAAAAAAATTATTTTCATAGCAAATATTAACACATTATGCACATAAATTAATACCAAAATCATATAATTTAGAAAATATTTTCTGCACAAAAGCTGCGTCAGCACTCAACATTCTACCCAGAAAAAAAGGTACAGGGAAAAAAAAAAAATCAACATTCTTTTCATAGAGTACGATGGTTTTCTGTTGTTTGCACTTAATGTTCTTAGTCTGCTCTCAGTTATTGCTTTTATACATTATTGCTCTGTATATAAAGCATAGATCTTACCAATCCTCATCACTTATCCAGTTTCTGTACTTCTCTTCCTGTCCTTAATTGATAGCTTTTTTTAAATTTTACATAAAACTTTATCCTTCCAATGTAAAATTCTTATTGAATATCAATCTTCTGTAAAGAAAGTGGTGCTCTTTTTCTGAAGAGAACTGAAATGTGCACAGCATCAGAAAAGACATAAAACTTTGTATATTTATTTATTTACTTTATCAATGTTTAACATACATTCGTTCAGTATTCAGACATATTTATTTTCTTTTCTTTTTCTCTCTCATGGAACCAAAAGGCAGTGGTTGAGGAAGGCACTACTCACACTTCAAATAATTGTTAAGGTCATTATTGCAGAACTGAAATATTTTCTTTCTCTTTGTGCATCAAAGTGACAATTTTGATGAAAGATAGAGCTCTTGTTGTTTCCAGTTTTTTTCTCAAAATAATGTTTTGTAATTTCTTTTTAAGTTATTCTTTTTCATGTTTACTTAATTGTACAAACCATAGAATTGGACAGGAAAGCAGGTGTGTCCTAGAGTTGCAATTATTCATGAAAATCCCAAAGACTTAGTGAGGAGAAACCATTTGATGAACATGCTCAATGTAGCTGTCATTTGACAAACAAATGTCGTCATAACAGATTCCTTTGTGTATTTCTAGTTATTTTTCTCCTGTTAAGGACAAAGTATGAGTAAAACAATAAAAAACATAGTATTAAGTTTTTTCTATAATTTATGAGATTGCAACTTAAAATTATTGTAATTATCTTTAATAAACTGGTTTATTTCAGAAAGTCAAAAATTCTGTCTACAATCTAAAATAATGCAGAAGCCCTTATAATGAATGTGGAAGAAAATACAACAAAACAGTAACAAAAGTGAAAATGGAAAATCAGTAACTCATTTTCAAACACAAAAAGCAATTTCTCACATATCACTATGAAAATATGGAATAAGGTACACAAGAAAAAATTAGAAGCCAAAACTTTTCTGGACATAATCATTGCATATAAAAATTCCAGAGGGGCAGCACTGGGAAACATCTACTTTTTTTTTTTTTTTTTTTTTTTTTTTTNCAATTCTTCACAGTGTGATGCAAAAATCTAAATACTTAAATTCAGCCTGGATTGGTCTGACTACACAGTCACTGAAAGATCCCTAAGCATTGAGGACAACTGCACTTATAAGAGAACAGAGGTCTCAGACAAGCGTAAGCCTTTCCAGAAGCAGCAGGGTCTGGCATCAGAACATCTTCTGAAAAAAAATAATCAACCACACAAACTAAAACCAGGAGTGTGTGCCCACACACACACATGCATGCACAGAGGCACAGTGGGAACTACAGTTGTAAAATACAACTGGACTTTTGTGAATAATTCCCATGATTCTCATTTTTAGTTTTGATAAGCCATTTCAACAATTTTTCCCTCACAAAAGACTAATCTCTGCTTTTTCTGATGATATCTGCCTGAAACTAACAGCACCTGCTTTACAGGTTTTGCTGCCACAGGCAATCTGGAAAATGTTCACGCAGGTGAACCTCCCCTGGCACAATAAATGGTTACTAAACAATTTGCTGCCTGCAATATTTTGCTGCCCTAGGCAACTACATGTTCTTCCTGTGTGGTAGAACCCGTTCTAGGAATCACTGATGCGTCACATTTCTTGTTGCTTTTTGTGTTTGGCTCTGCAGGCTCTAGCTGACTGATCCTGTCAAATGGCCTTGGTTCAACTGGCTATCCAGCTCCAACAATGATCCCTCCCTAAATGCTTTGGGTAGCACAAAAAATCTTGGTTTCTAATTGGTTTCATTTTATTGCCTAGTTTGCTACTGCACTTTCGCTTGTTTGGAAGTGAACTCACTATTTAGCATCTTGACTTCATTTCTACCGCTGTGTTGAACTTAAATTGACCCCTCTACCATTTTTTCTCCCCTCATGTTCTTTAATTCACTGTCTTCTTACTGTCTGCTTACTGTCTCCTTCCTTTCCTCTCACCCTCTGGTACCCTACCACTTTCTTGTCACTTTAACAGCCCTGCAATAGCTGTGCACTCCGATAGCCATTGAGCTACTGATAACGAGAGCATTTCTTTTTATGTGTGGCAGGAAGCCACAGACTTAAACATGAAATAAATAAACAGAAAACCACAAGTTCAAACATTCTTCCTTTCTCACTTTCAGCTCTACCCTAAACCCTAAAGCAGGACTATTGTGCTATTACTTCTTAAGAAAAACAAGGCACTAATTAAACCCTCATAGTCCACTTTAAATTGTTAAATTTTTTTCGTAGCCAATGCTGAGAGTTTTGCAAAGGAAAAGACTTTAATTTCATTATGTTGACATTTTGTCCCAAGGGTCGGAGAACAGACTGTCCTGACAGACCTATGTTCCCTTTTATCCTTCTAATTCTGATCTTCTGCAATCATTTCCTAACGTAGGAAAAAACAGTGAGGATTTATTTTTAATTTTAATATTGTATTACCATACTGTTCATGTGCTCTCTTCTCACCTAATGACTCAAATTTGATTTTTCAGCTTTTTAAATTTTTGAATTAAAATATATTATATTCCTATCACCTCGGAGCCTTCTCTTCTCCAGGCTGAACAACCCCAACTGTCTCAGCCTGTCCTCGTAGGGGAGGTGCTCCAGCCCTCTGATTAATTTTGTGGCTCTCCTCTGGACTCTCTCCAACAGGTCCAGGTCTTTTTTATGTTGGGGGCCCCACATCTGAACACAGTACTGCAGGTGGGGTCTCACGAGAGCAGAGTAGAGGGGGAGAATCACCTCCCTTGACCTGCTGCTAATGCTTCTCTTGATGCAGCCCAGGACACGGTTGCTTTCTGGGCTGCAAGCGCACACTGCCGGCTCATGTTGAGCTTCTCATCCACCAATACCCCCAAGTCCTTCTCCTCAGAGCTGCTCTCTATCCATTCTCTGCCCAGCCTGTATTTGTGCTTGGGATTGCCTCGACCCACGTGCAGGACCTTGCACTTGGCCTTGTTAAATTTCATGAGGTTTGCATGGGCCCAGCTCTCCAGCCTGTCCAGGTCCCTCTGGATGGCATCCCTTCCCTCCAGCGTGCCACCACACCACACAGCTTGGTGTCATCGGCAATCTTATTTTCCATCAAATTTTTCCCAGAATCCAACTACATTTTTATGCATTCCCAAGCATTCTAAATGTTTAGCTCAGAGCAACTAGTCCAGATCAAGGAGTTTTATAGTTTTTAACCATGACAGTATCAAATTTAAAACTCAGTAAAATTCAATAAACTCTCAGAAATTTTACAAAAACAAATAACTTATTTTATGTGTTTTTAAAACACTAAAAGTCAGAAAGATGTATTCGTTCTTCATTCATAAAGGAAAGGCATGAATGAAGAAGTAAGATTGATCAACATTGCAATGGTTCTTTTCCCTAATGGAATTAAAATCCTCTTAAACCCAATTAAGATCTTATCTACAATGGCAACAAAGGGCAATAGGAACATAAATCTAACCCTATTAAGGTTAAACAATAATAACTATCTCCTTCAGAAGAGGGGGAAAAAAACCTATTCTTCTAGTACACATTATAAATATATTTAACCTCATCTTCTGCTCTTGTACTAATTACCAGAAAAGTAATGTGAATAATTTTGTTAAAGAGTAGTCAGTTCCTTTTTTAAAGGAGGACTGGATTTTTTTTTGCAGGTTTTCAACTCTAATTTTCAATATGTGCTTTCAGTGGAGTTCAGTTTAGAAGTGATAATTGAATTTGTCTCAAAGCATTAGTCACTGACATTGCATCAATGATAGGAAAATTAGTGCTATCTCTCAACAGTATATTTGTCCTATTGTTAACAGTCTTGCCAATATAAATGCAGCTCACTCTAGCTATGTGACAGGACATTAAAATGCTTGAAGTTCTGTTTGCACTGTTGGTAACACTGGGATAGACAAACAATGACTGCAGAACCGGTATTCAAATTAGCACAACAGATAAAGCCACAGCTTTAAAATTAAGGGCATCTTGCTATAAATCTGATCCTATTTTTAAAATTCATACATCTCCTTCTCAATTCTGGATGCCATTATATTTCTTTGAACATTTCCTGATAGAAACAATTCTTTCTTTCTTCACATATGCAACTGTAATTCATGTGTTGTTTGAGAAGCAACCAAACAGGATTTCAACTGCTGCTGTTACAGACAGCTTAAGACTTTATTCAAAAAACAGACAAGTAAGAGCAACTTGTTGTGTTATGTTTTCATCCAGTCAGTAGCAATTTGACCTGAATTATACTTGAAAGGCAGCCTGACAAATATTTAGCATGGCAGAAGTGAACTATTTTCTGTTGAATATGCAGCTTAGGATGGTTAGTTAAATATATGGCTATGGCCAACACAGAGGGGTACTGTAAAATACATGCCTTAGTTTTCATAAAATTTCACTCCTAAATTTCAGAGCTGCCATCTGACATTTCTACATTTGCTATTAACAGACTATTTCAGCTTGTTTTGAGGGATAATGATTTTTAAGGTTATGCATTCATCTTGTTGCATGCAAATCACTCTTGTAATTCCTAATAACATTCTTGGGAGCTAGTCATACAAATCCTTACTGAATTAAAAATAAAGAAAGGGCAGCAAAAAAAGGAAAGAACATTGAAGGCAATGAAAATTTTTGGTATGAAAAAGTTAGATTTTGGTGCCCAGTGGCCAATCAGTTAGTTTAATAGCAACTCAGTTTATGCACACAGAAAGTAGTCATGATTTTCACCAGTATTTAATCTTGGAACCAAGACTACAGGACTGTGTGGCGGGATGGCCCTTGGCTGGGGGCCAAACCACACATACCTGCTTAACCCACAACAGACTGTTAAAAACAAAATTAAAACTATTCCACAAACTATTTTAGAATAATGCATGGAAGATATCACCAAAAGGTCACTGGCAGAGTTTATTTGTTATTTATACTCTAGACAGTTCTTACTTTTTTATCTCTGGAGATAAATTTCCTAATAATTCTACCTTTTTCTCTCTAAAAAAAAAAATAAAGATAAATCAAGTGACCTTTTAGCTACAGTAAATGTCATTATGGGCTGTGATGTGAACAAGAAGGAAGGGAAAGTTTATTGATCTAATCCTATAAATATCTAACAGACATCCTATGCAAATGAAAGAGGGGTGCAATTTCAAGAGCTCTTCACAGTGACCTGACATTTACTCCTGTCAAATAGAGACATCCATGACCTGCCCAGAGTAATTAGCAGACACAGAATATCACTTGTCTTACAAATGACCTTCACCTTTATTAACTATTTCTATTTTACACGTACATTAACAAGGAAAAATGTTCGTGTATGTAATAGCTACAATAGTGTCACATCAGAACTGCTCCCGTTTTGGCATAACCAAATGGGGTACAGGTGGTGAATAGAAATGTTGCATGATTCATTATCTCACAAGAAAAAAAAATAGCAGAATGGGATTTCTTACCCTGCCTAATGATCTACCTATTCTGTGGAAAACAGCTGGACATTGACAAAAAATGAGTGTCCCTTTGCTGTGTCTGCAATCTTTGTGGATGACACAGAATTTGTGACATTATGCCAACCACTAACAAAATAAGAATTTGTGTGTTTGGAAGAGGGAGAAAGGAGCTGGGAATTTTCCTCAATGTGTTCAGGAAGACATATATAATTTCCTCCCACAAATTGTCTGTGACAAATATTTTCCTTCCATCAGGACCGTTACATATCTTTTTCATTTAATTGTTAAATACTAATCAGTCTGCAAAGAAATCCATTATCATATTTCATTTGTCAAGGACAGCAATTAAATTTATACATTAACACTATCAAATCCAAGAAACAGAAGTTATTAGTGCTTTATCTTAATTAAAACACTATTTCAGGGCCTTAGAATTCAGTATGCTGCTTCTTGTCTCAGCGGTAGTACAGACTATGTAGTGTCTTCGTGTTTCCCATTTGCTACGCAAGCTGAGATGAAGATAGACTATGAAAGGTACAGGATGCCACAGGCTTTATGTGGTTACAAATCTAATTTATGTCAAAATGCTTAAAGTGTTGGATAATGACTTTGGAATATTAATGAATGTCTCATTAGAAAGATTAATAGTATATAAACTAGATTTTCATTTTGGTTTTAATGTTGATACAGAGAACTATAGTGAAAGGACAGGACACAGAGGCATGCTCAATTATTGTACTTCTCTTAACTATATAATCAATTTCAGGGGAAAAAAAAAAAAGAAGGTGTTGTTTGCTGTTAAACATCATCCCAAATACAAAAGGGAAGGGACCAAACTTAGTAGAAATGCTACTGAGGAGTTTCTTGGTAAAGAAAAGAAGAAAAAATTCACTTGGCAGAAAATAGTTTAAAACAGAAGACAAAAGATACTCAGAGAAAAAAAAATGTAGAAATGCAACATAAAAAGCATGACATTATTTTGGAATGATAAGAAAGAGTATGAGAAAACATTAAGGTGTTTGAATGTGAGGGCGTTAATTTTGGTACGGTAGTGACAACATTATGTGAAAGATGGTTTCATTGGAACTGGTGGGGGAAGCTGATTTAGCAAAAGCAACTTAGGTACCTAGGAAGCAAATGACTGGAAAGCTCAAAGATATCAAATCAAGAAGGAACCAAAGTTGCGAATCTGAACTCAACTTTCCCAGCTCAGCACTGATGGCAGAACTGACCCCAGTGCTGCTGCCTTTCCTGGGCAGTTCAGGGAACAGAGCGGCAGGTCCCCTGCTTCCTGCAGCGTCATAAGCCAGCCTCAGGCTGAGAAACAGGGAGGAAATTGAAGTAATAAATCATTCCAACAATGAAGTAGGGGAGGGAAGTCAGCTTTATTCTCCCTTCATTCTCCCAGACAATAGAAATATATTGTCTTTCAAGCCCACAGTTCCCATATTTAGGACGGGTAAAGGATACAGGTAGGTATGTGATGGTGCTGAGACAGAGCAGTGGTGTTCAGGCCACTTGCTGCTCAATTAAAGACTTAATTTTGCTACTTCCAGGCATATTTGTTTAATCTTTACCATTAAATTTTGTTTTCCTTACTAAGAAGTCTTGAGGTAGCCTTGAAAATAAAACAAACAAGCAAAACTCTAAAGCAGGTATTCTAGAGACAATGCAAGAGTGAATGAGAGTGAACTGCAAAGAGCAAAGAGAAGTTAGGAGACCAATGATGTAAATCATACACAGGAAGGAATATGAATTTGTTAATTAATTGGAAAGTATTGAAAGGGCTCAAGAGAAAAAAAGAAAAGTGCTTTGGAGACTGCTTTGATACTTCTGACAGAGGCTGGAGATGTAAGAATGTGGGAGACATCATGGCTGGAAAGTAGGTCTAAGAATAAGCTACATGTAGGTCCTAGATTAAACCTCTGTATTAGATAAAAGAAATAATAAGGAACATGCTCAATACAGAGTAAAAAGAAAGAAGATGCTAATAAAACATGTATCCAATTATCAAGGTAGAAACTAATAGAAGGAAAAAGATCAGGATTTCAGGCACAGAAAAAATATTTGGATTTGTTGTTTTTTTTAGTTTGTCCCTGCTATTTCAGTTCAACAGAAAAGCTCAGAGAGAGAGAAGAAATCATCAGAAGATGGTTTAGTTAAAAGCATACTCTGACCTGAAGACCAAAGAAGTGAAACCTAAAGGGTAAGTGTACAAAGCTGGAAATAAAACAAGCATAAAGGCATGTTATGGAAGATACACTGGACACCTGGAAAAAAGTGTACTCGTCTGTGCAGTTATGATACTTCTTGCTCCCAAGAGGCTATTTTATCACTTTAATTCCAGCTCTCAGCAGAGAAATATTTTCTGAAATCAGTACTAACACCTCCTCTTTATGGGTGTATAAGCAGCACGCCATGCGGAGCAATGGATATGGCATCTATCACTTTGGAGTGTGAGGTTATGAATCAGAACTCCCAGTGTGCCATAACAGCAACAGCAAGAATGGAGAATTTTATTCAATGCAAATATTTCAGTCACTTATGTGAACACATGAAGTTATTCAGCAGATCAAATTGTTTAATTTCAAGTTTTAATTCTAAGCTAACTCTTTTCCATGGCAATAATTTTCCTTATCGCAACCGACAATTACTGTGAAAGCGTACTTCTGAAATTGGTTTCTGTGCTGCAAAATAAGTATCATAGTAAACTGCTTAATTATTTTGAACAACAATGAATATTTTTTGAGGAAAACTTGTCACCATTTGTGCAAATATTAAAATCTGTAAATTTTCCAAATTAATGATGGAACAACTTATTCTCGATGCTCTCTCTAGGCATATCAGGTATAAGAAGGTCATTAGAGGCAGTCAACATGGCTTCACCAAGGGGAAGTCATGCTTGACCAACCTGATAGCCTTTTATGAGGACATTTCCAGGTGGATAGATGATGGCAAAGCAGTAGATGTGGTCTATCTTGATTTCAGAAAAGCATTTGACACCGTCTCCCACAGTA
>VZTO01013406.1:131836-143864 GCA_013400615.1 Syrrhaptes paradoxus
CCAGTGAGGGTGACAGAGCACTGGAACAGGCTGCCCAGAGAGGTGGTGGAGTCTCCTTCTCTGGAGACATTCAAAGCCCGCCTGGATGCGTTCCTGTGGGATCTGATCTGGGTGTTCCTGCTCCGGCAGGGGGATTGGACTGGATGATCTTTCGAGGTCCCTTCCAATCCCTAACATTCTGTGATTCTGTGATTCTGTGAATTTGGAATAGGGCTATTCTACGTGCAGTCTGAAGATGTGATCTGGTTGCTAAGGAGAAAGTTATACACTTCAATGGCATTTACGTTACCCATTGCAATGAAAGTCAACTGGAGTATAGTTAGAAAGTCATGTGTGTTTTCAAAATGACCAGTCTTCCATGAATTAAATATTCTTCTGAGAAACAGAAGCTATTAATATCAAACTGGGCGTGCTTATTAGTCAAGGAGTTGTGAAAGTTTTAGATTCTCATTAGAAAGAGAGCTCAGTCCAGAAATATCCGCTCCTTGCCTGCCCTTTCTCCTTCGCTAACAGAACTATGACCTTTACATAGCTAAAAAAACAGCTAGAACCCACAGCAGATTTTATGTTCATTCTGTCCCACAGAACAATTATTTCTGAGGTCTTATGTAGTGTTATATATTGCTCTGAAAATAAGCATTCCTCAAGCCTGACTCCTGAAACTTTATTTCTCTAACAGTTTGCATCATTACTCCAGCTATAGAAACACACACGTATGTATACTAAAAAAAAACTTGATCTGCTTCCTTAGAAAATCTGTATCTGCAAGAGATATCAACATTAAATATTTGCAATGAAGCACCAAGTCACCTGTGTCTCTCGGACGATTCTTTGTGAAGAATGAAGAAAGATGTCAGAAAAAATGTTTGAAATATGACCCGCTTACTACTTTCCTAAGGTAATTGCTCACGCTGTTTGAAGCAAGATACTTGGAGACTTTTCAAGCAGGAATTTTCACTCTCTGCTTAACTTAAATAACGAAGCCTTGCAGTCTCCTTGGGTCATATTTCTCTGTTATAGTACACAGAGGTGGAAAAGTTTAGCGTGCTTGTCTCATAGTTCTGCCTTTGCCTGGAAAGGCAATGGCTGGTAGTGTTCACACCAGTTCCTCCCGTAGATTCCAGAGCTAGCCTGGCTGCTCTCCTTTCAACACCAGCATTGGGTAGACATGAATCTCTCCTAAAGCGGCAACTTCTTTTTCCTATCTTGGTCTCAGAGCAGTATTAGATGCTCAAAAATTACAAGATTAATACATTTCAAGAAAATCTGACCTTTCCTGTATCAATTTACAGTCAATATAAAAAGTGGTTGAAATAGTTGTTGGTGTTCTACACACAATCTGCTGGTTATTAGCACGGCAGAACTTCACACTAGGGAAACTGAACTCTGTATTATGAGATGTTATGAAATTTAAATTTTGAAATCGTTTTCTACCCATGTAGACAGTAGTCTATTTTATATATGTCTTCAGAATATTCACTGCGGCAATCGATGTGTCAGCTTCCAGGTTCCTCATTGGCTGTTACACGTTTTGTTACAAAAAGATTGTTGTTGTTCTGTTTTTCATACAAACATGTCCTGATATCCAGAAGTTTAAGTTTGTGTGCCATCTAATGCTTAATTAATCAGGTCATAGATCTTCAATATGCTGGTCTTGGACCATTACCACAGCCCTGGTAGTTCTTAAAGTGGAAGGGAAGAGGTTTTTCCAAGATGAGGTGAACTCTTATGATATTACAGTCTCCTTGGGTTGTTGAACACTTTTCATTACTCGTACATATGGTTTAACTGGACAGAAACTTCTGAACAGTCATTGTACATCTTACTGTCCAGCACACTTCTTCAGACGTGACAAATATATTCATCACATTCTTAGTCTGAAAAATTATTAAACAGAATCTTGACTTTTACGTGCAGTTCATGTAGTTTCTTGTAAAAGAGTATAACTTCCAATGACACTTGTCTTTGTTATTTCAAGGAAAAATTATTCAAAATACGACCGCTCTAGTTTAAACTTTTTGGTTCTTCACTTTTGATAATATGCTGTAACTCTCTTTCCACAAAGAGGTCTTTCTCCTGTGTAGAGATGCTTGGCTGAGAACTACCTACCTGATGGACTTACAAGCACTCGTGGCTTTCCTCATCTGTATCTAACATCACTGCTCTGTCGGACTCTCAGAAGAGTGTTGCAGTCACTTGGATGCACTTGGCAATTCCATCTTCCCTCCAATGGCTTATATCTGCATGTCTGAGTGCATGTGCCTTGTGATCCTAACAGGGATTAGGTGATAAGGCATTCCACAAAGTGCAGAAATTAATTCCTTTTTCACTGTCAGCATGGCCTCTGTCAAAAGCTGCTGGCACTGTATCATCCACACGTGGATTGTCTTCCAAGTCACTGCATTACAAATCTGAATTATTGTTGTTTTTCTTTTTTCCTTGCACTGAGAACATTCTGGCCTTGTACAGCAATTAAATACTCTTATTATTCAGCAGTGGGTGGTACTGTTGTGTGATAAGTGCTGCACAAAGTGAGTGATAACATCTCTTGTTTCATGTCTTTCTTATTGTCATCCTGCATGCACCCAGTGGTAATTATGGCAACTAAATGAGTAGCAGCTTACTTTTCTAGGAGATGTACTTTGAGAGTCATGAGAGGTATTGCACACTTGCTGCAATATCTTCCTTTTCACTGGAAATTTCTGTGGCTTCCATTTCTGCATGTACTGAGTCTCTTTTTTAGATCTTCCTTCTGTATTTTCAGCTAGGGAAATAAGTACTCCAATTTCTTACACTTTTTCCTCTGCATTGTTATTTGGCCTTTGCCCAGCGTTATGAATTTCTTCAATTTCATTCTGATTATTTGTGATGAGTCATTGATTCTCAGTTTTCATTCCCTTTTATGGATAAATCAGCTCTTTAACTTGGATGCACAATATATGGGTTAAGTCTCTGTCTTTCAATTAAAAATTTAATCTTAAATTTAAAATTTATCTTTAATTGCAGTATTTTTTACTGTCCACAAAGTTACAGAGTTCTCATCTCTGTACCAAAAATATTTTTCTGCTTCCCAGTATCAGAAAAAAAATCTTCCTATTGTTTCATTTTCTAAGGGTAAAGTATTTTTCTTATAATTTTATTGGCTGTGCCCATGTTCCAGACATAATTGCTGACAAGGTTTTCACAGACGTGTCAATTCTAATGTGTCAAACATGGTATTGATTTATGTGATTCCATTCCGAGTTACAGACCCCATCTTATGCCTTCTATAAGATGCACATACCCAGCCCCGTTCTACATCCATGTACCAGATGACCTACAGCCACTTCTCAGCTTTTATTAGTAAAAAAAAAATTACCTTCCTGTTCTTATATTTAATGTTATGTGAGGTCAATAAGCACTAACACATAACTAATTTTCACATTTTTTTTTTAATTATTGTCTGCAAGTCTGGCATTCTGTTTTTCTCTAGCCTTCTCTGTTAACTAGGTCAGATCGTAGATCAAATTAAGAATAAAAATCCCAGAGAACTTTACTCACTGTAAGGATTGCAACCATAATTTCCCTTCATAACATATTTATTATTCCTAACATATTTGATATTTGACTCTTGTTTATTATATTGTTTACTTTCTGGTAGGTTTTACCAGAAATAAATTTTATGGATAAATCCTTTGGGATTAAAAGCATTTTTAAGTATTAAATATTCGCAAACGGTTGAACATTTAGGTCATTTTTACAATTCTGAAATTTGTACATCAAGGTTAAAACTTCCGACAATAATTGGAAATGTTGGTCACCTCAGCAGAGTTCCCAGTTTAAGACAGTATACCAGCCTGTTAGTTAAAGATTAGCTACGTAACTTCTGACAATTCAAATCCAGTAAGTTGTTTTAAATCAGTCATAAAGTAACCGAGGTAATAAAAATTGGTAGACATTTTCAACAATTTTGATACAGACTTGTGAATTTAAAATCAACTTTCAGTTTTCCAGCAGTCCAGCCTTTTTACTCCATTCTCTGTCCCTCTGTCTACTGACATGTTTATCAAAGAAGATATTTATAGAAACACTGGCAAAAGTAAAGGATGTCTTTCTCTGTGTCCCTACTATAATAATATAAAATTTTAGAGTGTATAACAGTGAGAGAGTGCTTTAAAACATAAACACTGAATTATATGCCGCTACTAAATGGCAGAGATTTCTGATGGAAAACAAAGCAGTGTTTCCTGGGTTAGATTAGATTTGATCTGTATGATGTATAAGATGAATAACATATTTTAAAATGAACATACTTTAAAGCACTGGCTTGTTCATCTGGTTGATTTTTTTCTTTCTAACATATAAATGCAGGCTGAGGTAAGTAATTTTTTTATGTACCCATCTGGAACCAAAGCCCTTAGTGATTCAAGAACAAAGCAGATTTGATGCACTATTGATTTTCTACCTTAGCAATAGAAAAACAATTGCTCGATGTAAAAAAATACTCTAACAATTTTAGGCAAGTCTTCGTATTGCAAAATAACTTTTGTAAGGTATTTAATACACTTTCCACTATTAAATATGTAGACTTCTTTGTAGTACATGAATGCACTCTGATTTGCATCTGCTTTTACTTCCCTGCTCTCAGACCACGTGCTGGTCAGTCTGCCTGCAGCGGTTCAGCAACAGGATTAGTAACTGTGTGCTGAATTTCCTTTCCTAGACAACATTGAATACAGAATTTTGGCCTTAAACTTTCCTGAATCAAACTGTGGTTTATATAAGAGGCATCAGGCAACCACCCATTTGGAAAATCTGTCCTGATGTCTTTATGGAATCCTGACAGTAACTGTATTCAGGAAGCTCCTGCTCAGGATCTGGTTGCAATGCATCTAAGCCCAAATTGAGTTTCTCTCTGTTGTCAGATTTCTTTACTTGGGAGCAGCAGACAGTTTGGAGCTCTTCAGAAGTGGAGAGCAAATCACAGGAGTCAAGTTCCAGCGTGACCTTCTTGTGATATATTGTGCTATAAGAGCTATTTCACAGTAGCATTCGCAGATCACTAAAAAAGTCCAGACAAAGCAGTATTTTATGTGTTTACAGGTGTAGACAACAGGTCATTTAAGGTAACGATCCCATCAGTTCATAAAGCATTAAATGAATCGTTTATACATTCTGAAAAAAATAAGTGCCTTCCTTCAAAAGATCTAGAAGATGCCCTAGAAGATAGTCATTGCATTCTGCTGTCAGGTCTAATGCTCTGCCGTTCAGTATGAATAGTAAATAGGAATCTGTTCCTATACAAGACTGATCAAAATTCAAATTGAACACTTTCCTTCCCTAAAATGAATGTTTTATGGAAATGTTAATAGCCATAAAGAGGAAAAAAAATTAAAAAAATAACTGTAAGGATTGCACAGAAACCTAAGTGAAACATACTGCATAAGGTTGCACCAAACCTAATGTCTGCATTGTCTTATGCTTAATCTTTTTGTCATCATCAGGATCCCAGATCATCATCTGTCATGCTGTAACATCATCCCCAGATATTCCAGGACAAAAGCAAATATTAGAAAACTTCTGCTTTGCATGGAGGAACTGCTCTCTTCAGACTCCTTTTGTGTCTGAACACTCCATCACAATTCTGATCTATTCGTTCAATAGTGGCCTCAGCTCCCCAAAGAGTGTTCCCATTCTGTAGTCTAAAATTATTATTTTCACAAAGATAATGACTTTTCTTGCCACTTGGATTTATTTCAAAGCCTACAGTGTTTCTGCTTGCATATGGTTAGGTTACAACATACATGACCCTTGTGAATTAAATTTATGTATTACACATGCAATGTGAAGAAACAAACAAATAAGGAAGGTTCAGGAGAGGCAAATGGTGCAAATTAGCATTATTACATTGGTTTTAGCGGAGCTATGTTGATTTATACAATCTGAAAATGACCTGTCTTAGAAAGAATTTAAATTAACCTACATCAAAATCAGTATCCCACAGAAAAAAATTGCCAGCTTCTTGCTGCCACCTTATGGGACAGATCCCTTTGAGGAAGGAGTGGTAATTAGTGAAACAAGTGAATATAAGAGCCAATATTCGGAATTTTACTGATGAAGAAAATAATTGGCTCTTTCCAACACATTTTACAATTTTGTGTTTACCATACCACTTGGATACATGACAGTAGATTCTGGACCACATGAATTAGATGACAGCAGCTGCTAAGTTTTTCTTCAGTTCCATATTTACATATTTTTACATTTTCTCTCCTTCTGGTTATTTTGCTTTGCAGTACTGTGGGTAGGTCCTACAAGTGCTCCATGATAAAATACTAAAAGCATTAAGATAATAATAAATAAAACCAAAAAAGGATTAAACTGATGTGATGAACTGAATAGAATCTTGAAGTTTCTTACTTCTAATTGCACTCTATTTTCACCTAATATCTTTGGCTTCTTTTAAGCATCAGAGCAGTAAGCCTTATTTGAGGACTGATTTTCATGTTTACTTTATTCAAAGAATTATTCTCATATTCTGACTACCAAGGTAGATTTTTATTATTCTGATAGAATATTTTTGCTGTCAAGAAAACAGCTTTGGAAAGCACAGAAACAATCAAATAATAAAAATGTGTGAAAGATGCTCATGCACAGTGTGTCAGAGTTGGACTGACTGACTGAAAAGACAAAATGTTATTGTTAAGGACTTTTTTTTTCCTAATTTAATAAAATACTAAAGCATGTTCTGCTATTTTTAAACTATTAAGCTTCAGTCACATTCTAAGACTAAATGCATCTCATTTCTCACCCAAAAGAATTGAGTAAGATTATGTCAAGAAGAGCAAAAACTGTGAATGAACGATAAGCATAGTCTGTCAAAGTCTGTAGTTTACAGTTCAGGCAATATCAGATGTTACTGATAGGTTTCTCAGTAAGAACTGAGCTAACATCTTTTCTCTGCATGTTCTTAAGACATGTCAGTTTTGTAGAGTTGTCCAAGGTTTCAGCAATATTTTGGCAAGACTGTGGTGGTTTACGTCTTTACAAATGAGTGAGACTAAAGTGAAGCCACAGTAAACTAAAATAATCAGCCAAGATGTCCTAGAGCTATGTACAAACAAAGTTATCTACAGAGAGAACTATAATGGTATTTGATGCCTAGTAATTAATCAGATCAAACAATGATATTCACTAGCATAAAGAAGGAAAGCTATACACCCCTTCAATATAAGGGAATCAGGAATCACTCCCAGCTGAGTGTGAAAAATAAAGAACTGTGAATCCACACATGCCGTTTAAACTAACACAAACCTTCAAATTCCTGCATACACATCCTCCTCCTCACCTGTCTTATTCTACGTTTTTTGCTCTTCAGGAGTAGAAGCAAGAAAGAAAGGGAGGGGGGGAAGAGAATTTGGCCCCTGCATGTCCCCTTTCTCAATAGGCAGCAGTAGCTATAAAGGAAATTCACAAAGGTTTTCTGAATTGTAAATATTTGATCATCTTTTGTGTTGAAGTTTACAGTTTGAAAAAAAAAATCTAAGTTTTGTAATTCAGTATCAAATCTGAAACAAAACAGCAAATACAGAATTCATTACAGACACAGGTTTCTGTCTGTCTCAGGCTTGAAGCGTAAGCATGAGAAAGATGTCTAATCTATTTGTTCAGTTCTAGCACAGGTTTACACAAAGAGATTAGCCTGATGGATATCAGGTAGAACACCTGGTATCCTTTGTTGCATGTTCCCAAAAGCAATCTAACTTTGAAGTATTCCTCTTCCTGAGTTCTCCATGGATCAGTCAGGTTTGTTCCATTGTGCCTATACACTGCCCTGAAATGTATATGGCAAATGCATATTTGTCACAGAAGAAAAGGAATGCATGGGTCTCTGGTCAAAATCTGCCTCAAAGCTTTTAATGCCAACTTGTGCAGTCTGAACAGTTTTGTTCATCTGATGTTATGAAGTCAAACCTGCATGTCTGCATTTTTAAGTAACCATTAATTGTTGTCTTGCACCGTTCTCTGTATCTTTGACTTCATTAATCACAGGACAGTGGTAGGCCAGGGGATGTGTGTTGGGAGCGCCTAAACTATAAGGAGTATTTCTGTTTCTGCTCAAAATTGTACAGTAACCTGCCCTTCCAACCTTCTTTTTTTATAAGAAATGCTATTTGAAATCCTCCTGTAAGTAGAACTATCTATCTCAAGGTCACAGTGAAAGGCACATTATTATGGTACCCGTACCAGTTTCTTTATCTGCTATCTGGTGATGGCACATTGTGGTTGCAATCCTTTGTCACATAAGTAAAACTCTCAAAACTTTAGACTACCTGTGGGAAACAGAAATTAATGAGTAACATATTTGGTTTTGTTGTCTGTCCATTTTTTTTCTAAATGCTAGTAAAATTAATTGAACAGCTACACTGGTTGTACCGGGCACACCTGGCTACAGGACGCCCTGTGCAGGGTGAGTCCAGGAGCTGACCTGTGCCGGTCACAGGTGGGTCTGACACCAAAGGGAACAGCACTGCACTCTGCCAGGGATCCCCAGTGCACCGACCTTGATGTATTTAAGAAAGAGATACAGACACCACACAGAGGGGACACGTGAGGAGACAGGTGAGGAGGAATGGAGGGGATGTGAAGGTGCCACCTCTGGGGACATGGCTGGAGATGTCCTCTGTGAAAGATGTGCTCCCTGCCACACCAGGGGCTGCGGAGGGACCACAGCTGTGGATGGCCCATGCTGAGGAAGAAACCCCCCCGGAGCAAGTGAGGCTTTCGCTGAAGAATCAAGTACAAAAAGCAGCAACAATAGGAAATGAACCTGGGGAAACGGGAATGAAAGATGCTTCCCAAATGTTTATTTAACTGACTGTGGTTTTTCTCAGTATCTGAATCAGTAATAAAAAGGTTGTGTTCACTGTTAGTAAATTAAATTAAATGAAGCTAATTTATCCAGGTTGAGACTATTCTGCCCACAGCAATGGGCTAAGATGATTCCTTTTCCCAGTATTTTAAGATATACTGTGGTGGTAGATGTTTTGATATAAATTTACTTGACTTCACTCCTCTGTCAATAATTCAACAGTTTATTTTGCTAACCATATGGCTGTAGCTAGAACCATAATCTATTGTATTGGAACTGAAGAACAAGGTGCTGAGGACAAATTACAATAAATTGCTTTTCATCTCTGCTAGTCCCTGCAGGGATGTTTTACGTAATAAAAACAACATTCTAAATTAAAATTGTTCCTTTTCTCATATCAAAGTTCTCATCTTTTTTAGGAGAATTGTTTTACATATTCAGTGCTTTATTTAATGCTATAAATATATTGTTGCTAGTATAAGACGAATTCCTAGAGTCAGAAAAGGAGAAAAAAAATGCTGAGTTCTTGATTTCAGTGGTCAAACTTCCTTCTGTGCAATGTGTGTAAGGAAGGATTGGATTTTCAGCACTTAATTACTTTAGCCAGTTGCCATCTGTTCTTTGAATTCTGACCTTTCTTTCCAAGTTGAGGCTACACGGAGTGTCTGCTGGCAAGCCAATTAAATCATGGATGTTTCATGCTGATATTACAGGAAACTTAATGTCCACCTGCAGAACCCTGGTTGATAAATTTAATAGTGAGGACACAGTGGCCTTCTGCAACCTTCATCCAGCAAGCAAATAATAGTTTATTACACTTGGCATTGTTCGTTTAAAAGGTTGCACAATGACCAGTAGCAAAATCACATTTTGATTTGTTTCTTCAGCCCATCACATTAATCACACACTGTCAAAAGCTTTTCATGCCACAGTTTTTCATGAAGATAACACAACTCTAAAAAACAACCCCATAAAACTACCCTTTTCTGAACTAAGGGGAATAGTCACAGACTGAAATAGCATGGAGCTTTAAGCTACCTTTTCTCCTATAAAATTATCAGATGACCAAGGCTGAACTTTGCAGGAAGTCTGTTACTCTACTCTCATGCCTCCTGTCCTCTGCTTATGAAGATGATTGACTGTCTACAGAGTTCTTACGCTGGCAACAAGAATACATACAAGATATAACCATATTTCCAATAGTAATCATATTAACAGATGACTGTCCAACAACATACAATAGCGATAGAATACTAAGTCAATATTGTTTACTAGTAAGTGGTACCAAAGTGGTACATATTCAAGTTTACCTCAGGTTCTAATGAGGACCCAATTACCTGTGTGAATCTCAAAATGTTATAACTTGTGAATGTAATATTATAATCGAAGAGTATACGACTACACGACTTAAGACCTAAAAGTTTCTCTGCAAAGAATCTTCTGGAAAAATATATAGCTACAGTTTCATTAAGTGTCGGAAAAATAAGAAGAAATATATACTTTTCCTTGAGGAACATTTCGAAGCTGACGGTAAGTGCAAAGATGAGCTAGAGGGCATGATGTGGAGCCTATCAATGTCAATGAAATTCAGCCCTTGTATTGATTTTAATGGTCTTTGAATCAGGTCCTAAGTGTGAGATTTTGATAACCCATTAAATCTTCCACATTTTAACACTGCATCTCTTCTATTGATCCACTAACTCAAAATAAATGCTACTTGAAGAAGCACAAATCCTTACCACTGTATGGGAACACACCACTTCAGGATTTCCTGTGGTTACAGTACTGGGCCAGATGGCAGCATATGTAAAGCCCCATGTTGCAGAGTTTCAGAAGCAATTTTGCTCCATTTCAAGGAGATTAATCTCTTAATAGAACCACAGGTTGTCTGTTTGCTCTTAATAGGTATCTTTTATTCCTCTGTCCACTTTTGACGGTGCAAAGTACAATAAAACCAACTGCATTTGCACTGAATGGAACCCAGTCTGTTTCAGTGCTAGGTGGTGATGAAACTTGTAATGAGCCACTTCATTTATCCTGTTTATTTGGCAGCATCAAACAGAAAACTCATGCAGCAGGAAAAGAAGTCTGGAGGTTATGTCATCTTGCTGAGTCTGTCCCCTTAAACAGAACACTTTGAGGATTCTGAATAGAGAACTAGATGTTATTTCAAAAGAGTCCAGATACTGAGCTTCTTCTGTACAGACACTGCAGTGCTTCGACATTTCCACAACAACATCTGAACAAAGATAAAATTAAATTGACTTAGATAAACATTTAACATAAAACATATTTCTTAAAGATAATAAATGCATTACATTCAAAGTCTCACACAGAAATTAATTATACTTTTAAACTGATCTGTGACGCATACAGGTAACTGTTACATTTTTCATTTGAAACAATTAGGCACAACAATGTACTTTTTTTCACTGAAGACTACAAATCATATCAATAGCAAATGTGTCAGTCCGTAGTTTGCGAGAGCATATCATACTGTGTTCTCTTCTTTATTACCATTTAACCAGAGCAGCAAAAAGACTTCTTCAAAAAGCAGCAGCTGCTTTGTAACAGCATGGTTGCTAAGGACTGCCCATGTAGTCTACTCAAGCTCTTTATCTGCTATTACCTGCTATTTTGGGGCTGCAGTGGTCTCCTCCTCCCTGGAAGGAGGCTGAGACCAGTTTTAACCTTTTCTTACATCTGAGTTTATCTAGCAAGAGTATGTTTCCATCTACTACAAGGTTATACCCAAAAGAGTTGCAAGGCTGCACACTTCAGGTGAATTTTCTCTAACAAATCTATTCCCCCCTTCCCTTCTGTCCTTCCCCTTCCCCACACTTCCTTCAGTGTTGCCATTCCCTGTTTCCTTACTACAACAAAACATATAACAAGTCTGGGATCCCCCTCTTGTCTTTACCTTTATCCCGCTTGCACTCTTAACTCTTCACCTGTGCCCTCCTGGACCTATGCTGTCTAACTTAATGACACCAAGCTGTGTGGTGTGGTGGACACGCTGGAGGGAAGGGATGCCATCCAGAGGGACCTGGACAGGCTGGAGAGGTGGGACCATGCAAACCTCATGAAATTTAACAAGGCCAAGTGCAAGGTCCTGCACGAGGGTCAAGGCAATCCCAAGCACAAATACAGGCTGGGCAGAGAATGGATAGAGAGCAG
>VZTO01013406.1:144013-164507 GCA_013400615.1 Syrrhaptes paradoxus
AAAGAGGGTAAATTTAGACTAGACATTAGGAAGAAATTTTTCACTGTGAGGGTGGTGAGGCACTGGAACAGGTTGCCCAGAGAAGCTGTGGATGCCCCATCCCTGGAGGGGTTCAAGGCCAGGCTGGATGAGGCTTTGAGCAACCTGGGCTAGTGGGAGGTGTCCCTGGGCATGGCAGGGGGGTTGGAACTCGATGATCTTTAAGGTCCTTTTCAACCCTAGCCATGCTATATTTCGATGATTCTATGATTCATGCTCACTTTAACTCATTCTCCCCCTTCTCAACTCCTTCTTCTGAAAGATATTGCTTGAATTAATCTCTCCTACTTTCATTTCTGCTCAGTCTTGGTGAGACTGAGCAAGAAGATCATCTTGCCAAGCGTTGTCCCCAGTTCTGGAGCTGACTGGATGGTGACTGACTGTTGCAATGGTAGATGGATCCTCAGCAACTCTAGATGAGGTTTACTTGACCCTCAAAGGCAAATAAAGTCTGCTTTACTCCTGAACTTAAGACCCATGAATTCAAGCCCAGATGTTTTCCTTATTTCTTATCTTTTGATGTTATTGTTGTTAGAAATGACTTACAAAAATTAGGTTATAAAAGAAAATCATTTATAAAATACTTCTTAAGAGCAAAAAATGAAAAGGACTAGCCAGATTAACATCTCTGTCAACTCACTATGTCAGCCACAGAGAAAATGTGCTGCATAGAAACAGTTACCTCCCTGCTGCTCAGTCCATGTGCCATCATGTAGGTTCTCCTCTCCCGCTCATGCCTTCACTCTTCAGCACTGGCATTAGTGTGATGCAATCATTGGGAATGGCCAGGTCTGTGGAGTTTGGAAATCTATCTTTCCAGACGGTGTCAGCTCATTTTCATCTGTTCATCTGCCATTTTTGGAAGGGATTATTTAGGTTTAATTAAAAGGTTACAAAGAAGCATTTGTCTTCCATGGTTTAGGGCCAAATTCACACCATGTTTATACATTTTTTATTACTGCGCTCTTAAATTCATGGTAACATGACAAAATGAATTGCTTTTAAGCATTTTTGGATGCAGTGAAGCTAATGCCCTTATATCCTTTGCAAACAAGAAATAAGGACAAGTGATCATGTAGAACAGACCATTTTTAGGAAAAGATTAGTACCTCATTAGAAACCAGTTTATGCTGTAGAGTATTAGAACATTCTTGCTCCCCATCCAGATTAGGCAATCATAGAGTTAATTGCTCACTGGCTATAAGAGCTATTTCATTAGCTCTGAAGTCAACTCATCAGTTGCAGTAATAATGACAGTGGAAATCACAGAAGAAAAAAATACTACATCATCATTTTAAAAAATCAAAACAAATCAAAGCATCAAAATACAATCTGCCTGCATTCTAGCAGCAGCTGTGCAGCTCATGTCTATTTACTGTGAAGTACTGAGGTATACTGGTATTAGTCATAACACCTAACAATAAAGGGACATCCTGAGACAGAAGCGAGAGGCCACTGCTTCAAGAAATAAGGAGGAACACTTTACTGATGTTACAAATTACATATTGTGTCATAAAGTGGTTTGAAAAAAAATAAAGGAAACAAGAGTTCATGATACTGCATTAAAAAACTAACAGAATTTTATGCTCAGTGAGGACTAGGGCAAATATTGATTATATGTACAACTGAACAGTTAGTAAAATTCAAGAGGTGTCTCTCAGTCTTGGTCCTAAACCCAGAAGTCGACATGGGTATAGCTGTCCTATTCTTGAAGATTGACCATCACTGGTATAGCCACCAAGAAAAGAACTTGCATGTTATTCACAGTAATTCCAGCTGAGCTATAGATATAATGTTTGTACACTTTATATACAACACATAAATGTTATCAGCGACTACTGGGATTTAAGGGGAAGCTGAGCACTCTGCAAGAACAAAGCCCTAAGTAATCATTTGTATTCTAGTTGCATAGAACCTGAAGCGGAAAGTTGATTCACATTTGCTCCTTGATTCTGCTACAATGCATAAAAACAAGCCAGTCAAAAATAGCAGAAATATTTTATTTCACAGCTTTTTTGGTTTAACTAGCAAATTAAACAAGAATAGCAAAGCCAATTTCCTTATTTTTAATGTCTGTGATCCTTTCAAATTTTTGAAGAAATTGATCATGCTTTCACTTCCTTGAGTTAAAGATTATTTTTGTCCTTGATGAATGCAGTTAATGTTGCTAATTATTTATTTTCAGGCATGCCTGAAGCATTTTAATGGGAAAAATTCATCCCCGTGACATTTTTAAGTAGTGGATTAATGCATTCTTAGTGTAAAACTATTCTATATATAGATTAAAGAAGCTGGGATGTTGTTAATATTGACAAATATTTAAGATATTTACTTCAATCTAAGGCATAAAAGCTAACAATTTATGAGAAAAGATTAACCAGATAAATTTTATTCTCTTAAAATTCTCAACAAATTATCCACGCATCAATAAATCATGTGAGGCATTTGTTGAAAAAATAAAAATAACATAGGGAGATCTACTTTTTAATGTATTAATACTTACAAGATTTTTAAATTAATTCATTTGGGGGACTAAGTAAATTTCAGGTGATAACTCAGGTTTTTCAGTGCAAAAACTAGGATTGGATTAATCTGAAAATATCAAAATTAAACTTTTCAGTTTGTTGGGGTTTCTTTTAAGTTAGCTGAATTAATTTATTGACAGCAGTGTTCTCCTAGCATAGAACCTGATTTTGATAAATGGACATTTTCTGAGAAAGGTGTTCTGAGAAACTGTTCCTCATAAACACAAAAGCCAATGTTTAAAAGAGTAAGGACCAGAGTTTGCCATTCATGATCCTTAAGGATAATTAATTCCCAGCAATGACTAAATACAGCAGCAACATTATTCCAGTGGGTCTCAGTTAGTTGGGTAAACACTCGTAATATTTACCTTTACAAAAGTGTTTGTTGTTCCTAGACACAGTTCAAAGTAGTTAACGGAATGAAAGTTGCCTCCAGAGTGAGAAAATGTACCAGAATTTGTACAACACTGAGAGAAAAAAGAATACTTTTAACAACAGAACTGGCATAAATTTCTGTGTTTGCTTAGTATGGTATGAGCTATTTTACAACAGGAGAGTGTTAGTATAGCTTTTCTGGGTAACCACGGGATGAGTTAACAACCTATATCAACAAGAACATACAGTGATAGGAAATCTAAACACCTGTAGTTAATTCTTATGAGTCCAGATTAAAACTTTTGGGAACATCCCAAAAGCATCTGAAACATCCCTAAAAGTTTCAATTATTAATATACAAGCAATATTAATTTTATATTAACATTTCTATTTGCAATTTACCAATTTGCTTAACTGTGAAACAAACATTATCTGTGAATTAGGCACTCCAAAGCCCAGTCTAAATTTTTCATCTCTTTTCCACACAATGATAATCTTTTTTGACATTTGGAATCATAGAATCGAATCAGAGACTCATAGAACAGCCTGGGTTAAAAAGGACCTTAAAGATCATCTAGTTTCAACCCCCTGCTGTGGGCAGGGTTGCCAACCACCAGAGCAGCTGCCCAGGGCCCCATCCAGCCTGGCCTTGAACCCCTCCAGGGATGGGGCATCCACAGCTTCTCTGGGAAACCTGTTCCACTGCCTCACCACCCTCTGCGTGAAAAATTTCTGCCTAATATCCAACTTATACCTTCCCTCTCTTAGTTTAAAACCATTCCCCCTCATCCTGTCACTATCAACCCATGTAAACAGTCGCTCCCTCTCCTGTTCATAAGCTCCCTTCAAGTACTGGAAGGCCGCAATAAGGTCTCTCTGGAGCCTTCTCTTCTCCAAGCTAAACAAGCCCAGTTCCCTCAACCTTTCTTTGTAGGAGAGGTGCTCCAGCCCTCTGATCATCTCTGTGGCCTCCTCTGGACTCGTTCCAAGAGCTCCACGTCTTTCTTGTGCTGGGGACCCCAGGCCTGGACACAGTTCTCCAGATGGGGCCTCACAAGAGCCGAGTAGAGGGGCACAATCACCTCCCTCTCCCTGCTGGCCACCCCTTTTTTAATGCAGCCCAAAACACAGCTGGCTTTGCGGGCAGCAAGCATGCACTGCCGGCTCATATCCAGCTTCTCGTCCACCAGGACCCCAAGTCTTTCTCCGCAAGGCTGATCTCAAGGAGTTCTTCTCACAGTCTATTCAAGTACCTGGGATTGCCCTGGCCAAGTGCAACATCTTGCACTTGGCCTTGTTAGACCTCATTAGGTTCTCATGGGCCCACTTCTCCAGCCTGTCCAGGTCCCTCTGGATGGCATCCCTTCCCACCATCAGCTTGGTGTCATCTGCAAATTTGCTGAGGGTGCACTCAATTCCCTCATCTATGTTGCTGATAAAATGTTGAAGAGCACCGGTCCCAAGACAGACCCTTGAGGGACACCGCTTGTGACCAGACTCCACCCAGACATAGAGCCATTGATCACAACCCTTTGGCTGCGACCAGACAACCAATTCTTTATCCATTGAACAGTCCATCCTTCAAATCCATACCTCTCCAATTTAGAGAGAAGGATGTGGTGAGGGACCATGTCAAAGGCTTTGCACAAGTCCAGGTAAATGACATCCGTCGCCCTTCCTTTGTCCACTGATGCCTTCACTCCATCATAGAAGGCCACCAGACTGTTCAGGCAAGACCTGCCTTTGGTGAAGCCATGTTGGCTGTCTTGACTCACCTCTTGGTCTCATGCGTGTCTTTAACATGGCTTCGAGGAGGATCTGCTTCATGATCTTCCCAGGCACAGAGGTGAGGCTCACTAGCCTGTAGTTCCCCAGGTCTTCTTTTCTCCCTTTCCTAAAAATGGGAGTAATATTTCCCTTTTTCCACTCATTGGGGACTTCACCCGGCAGCCATGATTTTTCAAATATGATGGACAGTGGCTTGGCAACCAGTATAGATGAAGAATAACAAAAATACTGAGGTGATGTTGAGGGATGAACTGGTACTTTTCTATATTACAGTATGCATATGATAGACTTTCTGTGCACTCATTCAAGGAGCAGGTGGCTAACTCACAGAAATCCTTTGAAACAGTTATGGTCCATCTTGAATAAAAAGGAAGATTCTCTTATCTAAAAAGTTGTCTTCAGGTAGAACTGCATCAGCTCACTACCAGTATTTTCTATTAAAGACTAAACATACTTCAAGGTCTATTTTTAAACAGGTAAAAAGGGAAACACCATCACCACCATCCCCAACCTCCAAAATACAAGCCAAAAACCATTTTTTTTTTCTTCAAGTAATTTATCTTCCAGGAAAAGTCCCCCTTGACACGCCAGCTTTACGGACACCTACACAAGAACAGTGACAATGCGGGGGCAGGTGGGGGAGCACAAAGATTTTTATCTTTTTTTCTTTGGCTGGTTGGTTGGGAAAGATTTCAAGTATGCTGAAGGTGTAATGTTTTAGAGGAATATGATAACAGGAGAAACTGCAGGACAGGCAAGGGATCTTTAAATACTGAGTCATCCCTACATTCCTGTGCTATTAACCATCACACTTAAGATGCTTTAACTGATTTGCTTTGTTAAGGCAACGAGGAACTGCTATGCGAGGCAGTAATTTTTGTCCTTTGTATTCTATGATGTTATCATAGTTTCCTAATCATTAATGGAGATGAAGTTAAAATATGTCTCTCTTCAGATATGAATAAATGGAAAAAATTAAATGTTTACAGCATTGTATAAACTAGTCATAGTACCTGTCAGGCTTTACTCCTAAATTAATTATGATCTTCTTGATTTAGTACTTTTTCACTCACTCATTCTCATTTCTCTCTTATGTGTGTGTCTCTCTCAAACACACAAATACACCACAAACAGCACACTTGGTCTGATTCCTAAAGTTTGTTCTAATTTTAGGCATTTCAGATAAGGAAAAATTAAAAAAAATTAAAAGGCAGAGAGTTAAGTGGAATACATTAACTGATGGTGTCAGCTTTATGGTAGTCACTTTTAAGAGGGGACAGACTTCTTTGGTCTCCAAGAACATTGTTTAGCATAACTAAAAACTTTCCTAGCAAAGCATTCCAGACCAATGCCTTTATTTCAGTTTACATCAGTGGCTGATTTGGCATGCAGATTCCATATTGTCAAGTTTAGGACAAAGCATGTATTTTCATGAACTACATTGGACATGATTATAAAAATTATTGTTGGCTGGCTACTGTCATGAAATAGTTACTATTCTTTTTTGTTACTGTATTTTAACTGCTTTCTTCTATTTATACACTCTGCCTAAATGCATGTCTCTATGGTTTGCTTACATTTTGCTGTTGCTCAGCTGGTCAAAGCACCACGATGCATGTTTCCATGGGTGCCAGCGCCCGGCAGATCAGTCTGAGCTCAGTGGACTTTTAGAATGAATTTAGATGCATCTAGATTATAAACTCACTTTGTAGATAGGTCAGGTGCTAGATGTTCTAACCGACAAGATACATTCACTGACATTTTGAAATGAAAGTTGCTGTCAATTACTGCCTCTGTGTTATTGGATGATAGTTTGTGCCATAGAGGAGATTTTCTTCACAAACTAAGTGTGACAGCAAGAATTCTCAGGATATAACCCTTTTCTTTCATTTGGAAATAAACCACTGCATTCAGCATTCAACTTTCCTTTATGTCTTTGTTCAAGAAATAAAAGGAGTAGAGACACTGGATACAGGCCTTTTGGCTTTTACCAGGGAGTCCAGGACTGAGGTTAAGAAATTGAGGTGACTTCAGAAACTTAGTTTTCTATAGAGGCTTAAAAGACTTCATACATTTTAAAGTACTTTGACATTTTTAAACAGTCTCAAGGTTTTGAAGATCTGTGACTCCTTCAGGACAGGCTTCAAAACTAGTTTGCATTGGTTTGAAATAAGAAAGCTACTTAAGGAATCTAAGATGTTCTAAGCTCCTAGTGTTAATGTCTTATAATCTTACCTCTGTTACATAGGCTTTGGTCTGTGTTTCTAGTGTAAATACAATTGCAAATCTCTGGGAAAGATGCTCTCCCTGACTTTGAAAGCAAGAGGGACTAGACTTAAGGCTCTGAAGAAGTACAGCTCCATCTCCTACTTGGAAAGTCTTGTCATACTATCACCTAATGTAGGAGTATTTTTCTTTCCTAAGGGTAAAAGCAAGTCTCTGCTGACAGAATTGAACAGATAACTGCCACTCTGTGTCATAAACTTTGACAGCTTAATCTAAAAATTTCTAGATAGACTGCCTGTTTTGCTGCTAGTTAGTTTCTCTTGTTTTGGCAATGCACGAGTTTGCTAGAAAATAGCACTTCTCCCTGCCTACCTGGTGGCTTTCCATGCACATTATCCAGGCCACTTGAAGCTTTAGAAGCCACTTATGGCAAGCGAGGTTATAGGTCTGAGTCCAGATGTGAACTCTGTCCATATGTGGAAAACAGGAAACTGACCGCATGGATCTAGATCAGCTCAAGAGAAATACGTTGCACTGCATTTCAGAAAACCACCTGTATCCTTGAAGGGCTGTCAAAAAACATCAACAGAAGAGCAGCCTGGGCCTACCTTAAGACATGGGCTGCTGGTATCTCCATCTCAGAAGATCCCTGGGTTTTCTATTCTGTTGCCCACAGCATGAACAAAGCGATATCACGGGTTGTCACTACTTTCATAGTACACAGTTCAGTGATGAGGACTTTACGTCAGAAAAAGGCATCACTTGAAACAGGTGTGGAAAATGGCTACAAGTACAAAGGACAGAAGATAAAGACACCGCAATACAGAGACTGCTCAGTCTTGGGATGTCCGCAAATTTTATTCTCTCAGTAGGGATGTTTCCAAAGCATTTTCTTAATGGTACTTTTAAGAGGACTTTTAAGAGGACAAAAGACCTAACACACCGCCTTGTTCTGCCTGTGGTCTTTGTTACCTCTTGCTGGTAGATAATGGAAAGACAAACCTAAGCCTAGATTATGCTTTGTGATTCTGAAATTAGAAACAGTGACTTAGATCACATTTGAAGAAAGTGTAATTTTTAAGATCAATTACAGAACATTAGTGAGGGAAACAAGGTCAGACTGCAGCAAGGAATATTGGAAGAATGACTTTACAAAAATCTATTTAATAAAGCTTTCTTCTTATTATAAAAAGTTTAAGGTACATTCAGAGATGCCTAAGATTACATGACGTACTTATATCTTACTTTCTGGTAAAACAAGCAGAAGACTCCTGAATGAAGATGTTTGACAGATTTCTATAGCTAATAGAAGTCTAATTTCTATAGCATATTTCAGAGATTAAATATTATTATCAGATCTTCTTTACAAAATAGTTGCTCCAAAGACACTTACAGAAAGCTTCACAGAATCACACAGAAACACAGAACTCTTGAGCTTGCTAAGTTACTATCATTTAATCACGGAATTGTAGAATAATTTAGGTTGAAAAAGACCTCTGGAAGGGCTCTGGCCTAGAGCAAGACCAACTTGGATGTTGGATCTAACTAGAAAGTTAGATCAGGTTGTTCAGGACTTCATCCAGCAGAATTTTGAGCCTCTCCAAAGGAGATAATAAAAGCTGTTATTATATTTCCTCAGGCCGTCAGTCAGCTTCCTCTACAGTTCCAGAAAGCCCACTCAGTGAAACTCCTTAGGTTTGAAGGATTTGGATGGTGCTTTGGAAGCATTTATTTCAAGCATGGACACATTCATACAAATTATTTGGTGCCGGGTTCACATGTAGGGCCTACGCTACAAGCTGGCTGAAAGCCATTTAAGTATGGATGGATAGCACTGGAGCTGCCAAACCTTGCCAGTGTGATGTTAACCGAAGGAAGTGGCTCCTCGCCAGCTCAGGATGAGAGCAGAGCTGTCTTGTGTCTATCCATAAAACAGACTTTATAGACTGGATATCCCTAGTATGGCATATCTTATTTACCTAAGGAGCCTGAAAGAACCATCTGGCTGGATTTGATTCTCATAGTTATTGTGATGAGAAACTCATTCAGGCAATTCTTCTGCAGCTGCAAAAAAGTGGTGAGACAGGCTGTATTTGGGAGAGAAAAAAAGATCTCAAATGCTGCTAAATATGTTGCAGGGCCTCAATAGCACATCTGATGAGTATTTAGAATAAGTGAATGCTGAATGTGAATCAGTGATAACACAGACAAAGGTTATAAGCATGTACTACACATCAAATATTGATCTCACTGCAACTAATTTAAGTGAAAAAATGTCTCCATCAGCAAATGCTTTTACATAGCATCAAAGTCTGTTTCTTTGTTGCTCCTCTTCTTTTTAACGGGAAACTTTGACCTCTCCAAACAAGTGAGGGATCTTTGTTTCTTTTAATGAATTAGAGTTTCCCATGATTGCAGCCTGAATTTGGTAGAAATTTTTATTGATGTTTTGATAAATGGTATTCTTTTTTCACCTTCTGGGCTTTTTTTTATAAAAATGTAAGTATTGTCATAAAAATATAATCCAAATCACCTTCACTATATTGAGATGTACAACTGATTCTATTTTTTATTCTAAGATTACTCAAATACCATTTAAATTAATGTAAATACTCACTGGATTTTGAATGTAGGTTGTCATTGCTATTAGAAGGTACTAGTGCCAAGGTTAGCTTCTGAGATACAACAAGAATGCTTTGAAAAGTTGACAGCAGCTCAGATACCACACATTGGTAGGGTCAGTGTCTGACTTTGCACAGACATTGAAGAAAAGAAAAATAGAGGCGAAGATCTGCCAGTAGGTTCTTGATCACAAATGATGGGCCACCTTCGACACTTATCTAAAAATATTAACAAGGACAAGGACAATAATTAGAACACAGGGTAACCATGTTGCGCTCGAAAGAGACCTGGGGAAAATTGTTTGGGCAAACATTATGGAAACAAAAAAAAACAATGCTGGAGGTCACCAGCACTGCACAGTGTGAACACAAAGCCTCACTTTGTGTTTTACCCTGCCCAAGACACGCTGCAGAACTGGTTAACAGTCAATGCTACAGGATTGCCTACAGAAGGATTATGGCAAAAAGTGCAGTAAGTAACTTTGCTGAGCAGAAGTACAACCAGACAGTCCAGTTTCTTTCCAGATTACCACAGGTTATGATTTCAACTTGTTTGTAAATTATGCCAAAAGAATGTTTATTATAAATGGAAGTCTGGCAGACTTTTCTGAAGAAAAACAAAAAATATGAATAGAGGACCATCAGTAAAATTATTATAAGGCATGCACAAATTCTAGATATAATACATAAAAAATGCAGCATCACTGTAATTCTTCTGATTAATCTGACATTTAATTTGCAAAAGAACATTCACTCTCAGAAGAAAAAATATTTAAAATTAATTTTTCAGTATCTAACTCTTCAATACCTTTGTTTATGCATTATCTATTCAACACATGGAGATGAGCTCTGCATTAAGAGCTTTTCATAACATTCACTGGAAGAAGGAACCCATCATTGAGGTTTACTTGCCTTTGCCTTAATTTGAAAGAAAACATACACAACCAACGAGGTGTACAATAGCAGTCCATACTCTTAAGTGCAATTTATGAAGCTAACATACCATCAGCCAAAACTATAAAATTATCATTTAGCACATAAATTAATCCACTAGAAATTGTAGACCAGGGAGGAGAATTAGCAGCATGATGTTGTGATTGCTGGCCAACAATGACGTATGCGAGTGGATGAAACAGGTATCCTGCTGAAAACAACTCACCTTGCTCCTGAAGATACATGGAAAAGCCTTCGGATAACCAGATCACAAAATGGTGAGAATGGTACAGCTCTTTTGGGAGGATTTATGACTGATTGTTTGAAGAATTACGATTCTGGCAGAAAAGAAATGTGTCTTACAGTCTGCAATACTGTAGCTCCCTTGCATTCACAGCAGATACAGGGAGGGGAGCAGGTTTTATAGAGAGCAAGGTAAGAGGTGAACAGGGCAAATGGGAAGAGGGATTTAAATACAGGCAGACACCTGAGTCAGCTAACTACTTGCCTGACAAGAAGAAAAATAAATGAAATTTCCTTCATATTTCCATAGTTCTGTGTCAATTTTGCCCACTTACCTAATTTTTCCCTATAGCAAGTTTCAGAAGTCCTGCATAAGGACAGACATCACACGTATTTGCCTGGTGACTTTGGATCTTTCACCGGTGCTCTGCCTGCTCCAGAAATATTACCGGCTCATTAAATACCTATATGGCACTTACAACAAAAGTTACACATTTTCAGTGTTGCCTGCTAGTATTGCCCCTAGGAACTCGAGGGACAGTGTCTGCTCTGTGGTTATACCACCTGTCTCCAAATTTCTAGATCACAAATAAGAGCCAGTTTTGAAAGATTTACAATAAGATTCACAAGGCAGAGCTCAGTGCCAGAGCAATAGTTATCCAGATTTATGTCAGAGCCTACAAACTGTAGAGCTACTAAAACTCTGTCAGTTCCTGACATGCAAGTTATACTCTTTTGCATAACAGCCCACAGCTTTTCTCTGCCTGAAACTTACGTATCTTTAGAAGCCAAAATAGCTGTACACCTCAAAAGTAAAAGCAGTAAAGCTTTTATTTATTTCCAGATGTAAGAGGAAGGTCTCCTGTCTTTCAAAACAACTGCATTTAATTGCTAATAGCAATATATTGTAATTTCAATATGATACAAAAATGTAACTAAATCAACAAATTTGCAATTTTACATTTTCAAATGTACACTTCCATGGAGAGGCAAAAATTAGATTTATTTGGAGCAATATATAAAATTATTTAATCTCAAATCAGAGCTAGGATGAAATGTATACTTTGAATATTATATATAAAAAATCAAAAATATAAATATTTAAGGATCTAATATTCCTGATAACTCCTCACAGAGAAATTCCCTTTCTTAAAGGAAAATATTTCCCATTTTGTCAATGAGTTATCTCTACAGAGCTGGGCATTAGCATTCTTACATTAGCTTGTTCGGGTTTGGCTACACTGCAATGTTAAGTACGACTAGCTGAAAAGTCCAATATAATATAATGCTGGCCCACAGTACACAGAAGAGTAATATTAAAGTGGATTGAATCTGAGCCCCTGAACGCTAGTGATGGGGATTTTTTCTGGTCTGTGAAAATAACAAATATTTAACATTTCTAATCATGAAATAAGTTAACAAATACAGAATATAACTGTAATATTCTCATGTATCACATAAAATATCACAGTACAACCTAACTTAGAGTTAATTCTCAGTGCTTTTTCTTTAAAGCATTTTTTAACTGATCGGGAAAAGATTTTTGTTCTTTTTTTTTTTTTGTGAAGGCATCATGCCATCCAGAGGCCAACTGAGCTCATTACAAGGTTTGGCTGCTAAGATTTGGTCCCTATTTCGTCATTAAGTAATATATTTTTTCCTATAAGAAGACCTGACTTTCGACTGAAACAATAATTGTCTTCCACGGCTCTCAACATCTTCAAAGTTCTCTGTATGGCAGGAGTAAGGCCACAAACAGGGAGCTTGAGACTAATCCAAGAAGAGCACGTTAGCAGAACAGAAGCTAGGCATTAGACAACTTTAATAAATCAAAGCATTTAGCTTCCTAAAATTCCCAGTTCCCTCATCTATTTTCTGTCCAGTGAACCACAGCGATTGAATGTTATAAAACAAAATTAAAAAAAAAATAGCAGTCATATAAATGTTGACAAGATTTATGTTGCTTTACACTGCAACAAAGTAATTGGTCATGCATTATATAATTATTTTTCATTTAAAAAATAAAAAGTGCATTATGACAAAGGTACATTAAAATATTAAATGAATATTTCAAACATTAGAGAAAGTAACTCAGGAACTGAAAATAACTAAATAACTAAATAGGAAAATAAGAATAAAAATAATTCAATATTTTACTTCTCAGAATGACAATATTAGATTTGGATTACTTTGTTTATGAACCCTAAGTAAAGGTTAAAAACTTGACCTCTGTGGTTAATTAGTTATTTTCCTAAAACTGGAAAATTCATCCCCAAAGATTTTTTTAAGATGTGAGAGAACTTGACAGAAAAATTTATGACTATGTACCAGTCAACTCCTACTCACACACTTCTTGGGAATCATCAGGTTGATCAGCTATAGATAATGAAGTAGGCAACAATTAGCAATATAAGCATAGAATAAATCAGTAAGCAGAGGCTCAGCTGGAATTCTTAGACATGATGTGTACCTTTAGATGCTCCAGTTTCTGAAGAGGAAAGTCTTTCCTCATGAGGACAGGCTGAGAGAGTTGGGGGTGTTCAGCCTGGAGAAGAGAAGGCTCCGGGGAGACTTAACAGCAGCCTTCCAGTACCTGAAGGTACTGGTACTACAGGAGGGATGGAGAAACACTNTGGAACAGGTTGCCCAGGGAAGCTGTGGGTGCCCCATCCCTGGAGGGGTTCAAGGCCAGGCTGGATGAGGCTTTGGGCAACCTGGGCTAGTGGAGGGTGTCCCTGGGCATGGCAGGGGGGTTGGAACTCTGTGATCTTTAAGGTCCTAACTAACCCTAACTATTCAACGGTTCTATGATGCTATGATTCCTTGGAGTCAATAAGAGTACATTTAAGCTGAAAGCTAAGCTTGAGTCAAAGCTGTCTACATGCTGCATTTAACGCCCACATGGGCAGCAGCATCTTCACAGACTCCAGAAGTTTGTACACAGAGTACAGATGTTTTTTCACAAAGTCAGGTTAAAATCTGCAGTGTGTGCAGTTCATGGCTATTGGTTTGCTTAAGCCTTCCTGGTTTTTACTTCATAGCATGGATGTAGCTAGTCAAGTTTGTTTACTCAAGGGCTCTAGGAAACAACACATTTTGGGAACACCCTTTGAAATATTTTTCAAATTTGCTGTTTGGACTCATTGGCTGGAAGCTGCAAATAAAAGTTTGGAGAGAGGTCCAGTTTTGCTATCCTGGCTCGTGTGAATCTTCAGACACTCTGTTCTACTTCTGCATAAAGTTGTAGTGAAAAAGTGGCTTTGAGAGTACATAAAATTACGTGTTTACTGAGAGTTGCCACATAGCATACTGTTTCTTTATGCTACAAGGAGCCCATAGAATTTATTTCTTCTTGAACAAGACGGGGATACTCATGCAATCATAAGCCATTACAGATTTTACAACTCTACAGTATCTGAAGTTCTCCACTCTTTAGTATACAAGTTTTAAGCAGTGATGTCAAAGGAATCTAGATCACTTACCTACATTAAGGCTGAAGTTTTCAAGACAGAAATATATTTTTTAAAAAGTGCAAATTTGAAGACAGAAAATACTTTATCTGTTTTGAGAAGGTAGCACTTATCTTGATAGGAAATCTATAAAGACTATGCTACACGGTTCATTATGCTGTAACAAATTCATGAGCAAACACAAAAAGAAAATTTTATTATGGACAGATTAGCATTATTGCAAACTATGTTCAGTCATTGCATTTTTTCCTGGTATGTTATTCCACGAACTGAAAGACTGTATTGTGAAAATATCACTGAGTTCAGCATAATTTTAGAACTTAATTAAACTGATCTTCTGTAACTAAAACAAAATTAGGATTCAAGATCTGTTATGTTAGATTTATAACACCACTGATAATTAACCTTAATCAAGCATGATGAGTTGTAATTCAAGCACTAGGTTAACACTATAGTTGTTTTAGTTAAAGCCTCGAAAACATTTACACCATTCACCAAATAACAAAATTCATATTATAAAAATTCCACATTGTCCTTTTCTCTCTGAATATAATCAGTGGGTTTTTTATAATTCATTAGTATTCTTGCTGTCCTGTATTGTATTCTTGTCAACTTCCCTGTGTGAGAATAAGAAAGCTAATGCTTAAAAAAAAACCCATGTTCCTTTGCTAAAGAAAGTTCACCCTCTATAAAGATTCTGTGTGAAAAAAAATCAAAAGGAATATTGCTATGAGATTGTTTTAATAAAAAAGTGGGATTTAAATGTGCAAGTATCTTAGAAGGGCAAGAATGTGTTCCTGTGTTTAGTAATCTCTGGGTTACAGTAGCTACGAAACTCAAACCATATTTGCTTCAGTACTCCTTCCTCAGCCTTGCTTCTGCAAAGATTTTTTCACCCACTTAGTGGTATACAAGTAATCATACAAAAGTAGATTTCAATTGAATTATTCATTACATATAAGGTTAAGGGTCTGGCTATCTATTTGAAAGGACTGCTGTGGTTTCAACCAGCTGGCACAAGCAACACACAGCCGCTTGCTCACTCCTCTGGTGGGATGGGGGAGAGACTCAGAAGAGTAAATGTGAGAAAACTTGCGTGTTAAGATAGAGACAGCTTAATAGGTAAAGCAAAAGCTGTTCGCATAAGCAAAGTAAAACAAGGAATCCATTCACTGCTTCCCATTCAGCAGGCAGGTGTTCAGCCATCTCCAGGAAAGCAGGGCTCCATCATGTGTAATGGTTACTTGGGAAAACAAAAGCCATAACTTGAAATGTCCTCCCTCTTTCTTCTTCCCACCAGCTTTATAAGCTGAGCATGATGTCATACAGTATGGAATATCCCTTTGGCCAGCTTGGGTCAGCTGTCCCAACTGTGTCCCCTCTTCTCCACAAGAAGCTGGGAAGGCAGGGGCAGTATGAGAAGCTGAAAAAGTCCTTAGCTTAGTGTAAGCATTGCTTGGCAACAACTAAAACATCAGTGTCTTACCAACATTATTCTCAGCACAAATCCAAAACATAGCCTCATCCTAGCATTAGGAAGAAAATCAACTCTATCGCAGCCAGAACCAGAAAAAATAAAAATGTTAAAAAGCGTATCAATGGGCATTAGAACAAAAGCACTCTGGATTTCATTTGGACTTTGTTTCCCACTCCACAATGTGCATTTGAGTTCTCAGGCTGGTCAAATTGGTGAACCACAGGACTTTCTAAATCTGGACAAGAACAAGGCATGGGACACCTGAGGACTGAGAAGAAAACATCAACAGGAGCACTTTCAGGCATGGACTACAGTTATTCTCAAAAAGGGTTGTTAAGGATAATAGGGCAAACTGTGTGGCATGCAACATGCACTACAGAAACTGAATCTGAATGCACTCTGTGCCAGCCTGTACTTCCTATACACTACTGCAAATGATGGATCAGTCTTCATATTTTTTTAATGGCTGGTGTGGTTTTTTTTCCCTACGCCTAATTGTACTGTTGATTAAGTAATATTAAGAAAACTGGAAGTTGTTTTATATGTGAAAGCTGAGCTGCTTCCAATTATGCAGAGAATGTCAGTTTCCTTTAGCAGGGTAATCAGTCTATAATGTTGCACTGAAATGTTGACTTCAGTTGCAATAAGTTGCAGGTAATTAACTTGAAGCAGTATGAAAGTTTATGTTGAAGAGTCATTCAAACTGAGTGAAAAAGTAAACTCAGTTGAAAATCAAAAGTTAAAAATGATCTTTTTATCCTATGTTTTGACTTGCTCCAAAAATCACAATTCTCTTAGGAAATAACTCTTGTATGCTTTATTGCCTTCTTTTATTATTTTTTTTCTGCCTCTCCTCAGTCTCTCACTTTCTATAATTTTTGATTAGGTCAGTTTTGCTTAAGACATTTTAATTGTTAATTTGAATTAGTTAGAGTAGATCAAACGGAAATCTGTCAGTGAATCCCTGAATGTCACAGCACTTCAGCTGCTATCTCATGTTTCCCGTCTCTTCTATGAGCCAATAATTGCATTTGAAATGTATTTTCTCCGATGTATCCGTCTCCCCTTTGGTTGATGTAAATCCTACATCATGGCATTTCCATCAGGTAACCTCATCTTCTGAGGAAAAGAAACATGCAAATTGACATCTGTGAATTTATCTCACCATTAGCAGAAAAAGTCCAACAGGTTAAGTAAAGGCAAACAAAATTTTTCTATAAATTAACAAAAATATATATACTTGTTTATGTGAACAATGGCCATTTCAATATTTGACTACTGTATTTTTGGAATTCTGTGAGCAATAACAAATTGCAGCACCGATTAAGGACAAAACGAAGTGTTGAAAAGTTTAAATTTATTTTGGACTAAAAATCCAATTTTTTAATCAGATTAATTCATAAGAGATAGTCCAACTTTCCCTTTTTTCATAGAATAATATTTGCCTTCTAACTGTGAGCTGAAAAAGCCAGTCCTAATTTAGTCTAACAACTTATTTCTATGGGACAAAATGTTTTCCTGTCTTATTGGCTTTCACTATTCAGTGAACTTTAACTTATTTCAAGATTAATTTAAAGGACGCAATTTGTTTGGAGAAACTTGCAGCCTGGAAATTACTTCTGTTTCTCCATCTTCCTTCTTCTCGAACTTGAACTTCAATGGAAGCAGTAATTCGCTCTAACAGAAGATTTTTTTCTCATAGTTCAATAGTTCAATTTTTCAAATAGTTCTCATAGTTCAATTTTTAAGTTTCACCTGAGGGGAAGTTCAGCTACATGGATCACCAAACTATGAAGCATTTTTTTTCACAGCATTTCTCATTATCATCTCAGCAGAAAAATGGAAAGATCATAAATTACATACTTGTATATTCTTTACCTATAGCTACGATACTGATCTACTTAAGTGAAAGCTAATTTTGACTCAGATTTTTAAACAGGAGTGAGACTAGTGCTAGAGCATAGTACCAAAGAGGGTAGGTATGGTAGAACCAGTGGTTGATGTTGGAAGGAAATTCTAGAAATCATCTGGTCCGAACCCCCTGTTCAGATAGGGTCATCTGCAGCTGGTTTCCCAAGACCACGTCCAGACAGCTTTGAGTATCTCCAAGGATGGAGGCTCTACAAATTCCCCGGGCAAGCTGTTGCAGTGGTTGGTTGCCTTTACAGTAAAAAAGTGTTTCCTGATGTTCAGATGGAACCTCCTGTGTTTCAATGTGTGGCCGTTACCTCTGGCCCTCTCAGTGGGCACCACTGAAAAGATCCTATCTCCATCTTCTTTGCACCCTCCCTCCAGCTATTTATACACCTTATGTACCTCCAGGTGCAGTTTCACCAGTGCTGAGTACAAAGGATCACTTCCCCCAACCTCCTGGCAACACTCGTCTTAATGCAGCCCAGAACACCATTAGCCCTTTTTTGCCACAAGCATATGTTGCTGGTTCATGTTCAAGGTGGTGTCCACCAGGAACCCCAGAGTCCTTTCCTGCAAAGCTGCTTTCCAGCCAGTCAGTCCCCTGCATGTATTCGTGCCTGGGGTTGTTCCTCCGCAGTTGCAGGACTTTGCACTTCCCCTTGTTCAGCTGTATGAGGTTCCTATAGGTCCATTCCTCCAGCTTGTCAAGGTTCCTCTGGACGACAGCAGAACCCTTTAGTGCATCAGCCACTCCTCCCAGTTTTGTGTCATCAGCCCATCTGCTGAGGGTGCACTCTGCCCCATCAACTAGGGTATTAATGAAGGTGCTGAGCAGGACTGGACCTAGTATTGACCCCTGGGTTACACCACTGGCTGTCGTGGACCATCCCCCCAGCCCCAGATCCCTGTTTATGTCTCAACCATTTGGGCAGAGCATTCGGGCAGAACATTTCCAAAGAAGTGGTGCCACCATGCCTACGAACAGCTTGGCAAAGCATGTTGGAAAAAAAGTTCTGTTGTGAACAAACATTAGTGAGTTGTTAACATTTTGAGTGATGACACACCTATTGAGGTGCTGCACGGTTGTTGAGGGCTGGAGTTCATCTCCCTGCTGGAGAATCAGCTGCTCCCTTGCCAAAGGCAGCCTGGACACAGGGCATCGCACCCCCCTGAGGGGTAGTCCTGGACAGTCCACGCCCAACCACCTGCTCCCTGTTGACCCATCACCACCCTATGCAAGAAGTTTCTGTCTGAAACAAAGATTTCTTCCTGAAGAGATGACACATGCTGGAACGAGGGATTGGTGGTGTGCTCTGTGTTTCTGCTTGTCTCTTTGTGTGTGTCTCTCTACCTCTGTCTTTCTGCCCCTCTTTCTTATAACTCTTTCCTGCTCTTGTCTTCTGTCTAATTCTTACCTCTAAATAATGATTGAGTGCTTATTTGGTTATTGGTTTAATTATTTGGTTAATTATTTGGTGCTTTAATTACTCAGTTAATTATTTGGTGCTAGCTCAATTCTTAAGTGATATCTGGCGATAATTGATCTGTGATTTGGTGCTTGACTCTGAGAAGTTGATTCATAATGTTTTTGCAGTAGCTGAGGTAAATAAAATTGTGTTGTATTGTTCCTCGAGTCATTGCCTGACTCCACCTAGCTGATGCTCCTTTTTGGTGAACCACAAAAAACTTCTCTCGACCGTCCACTGGAGTGGAGCGAGACATTGGCCTCCAACTAGACTTCATCCTACTGACCACACCTCTCTCAGGCCATCCATTTGCCAGTCTTCAGTCCACCTCATTGAAATGGGCTGCATACTTTTGGTGTCTCTAGAATTTGGAGAAGCTCATAGTCATCATTATCAGTTCTACAGATTATTAGCTTTTGTCATAATTTTTTTCATTCAAGTAATGAAAATTTTCAATGAATAAAAATAAAGTGGAGAAAGATGCAATGTTAATCTCCCTTAAAAGCCTGTTAAATATTCAAAAGCTCTTATGTGGAGTAATAAATTTTAGCTGAAGACCTATACCTACAGGTCACATATAGTGTGTGCAATGTGTGTAATATATATATGTTTCATATATCTCTCTCTCACAGCTAAGTGTGATTTAAAGGTTTCTGAAGGCTGCTGCTGAAGCTGGAATGCATTAACAACTGTGTCTTTGAAGCTAAGCCTATATGTCATACTAGCATACGTACATCGGTGCAATTAATAAATATATTAAATTGTCAGGTATGATTTTTATGAAATACCTTAAATGAGTTAATAGTGTACTTAGTATTACTATAGAAGTCAAAAGCAACAAAACAAGAACTGTTATGCAAATCTAACACCTGAAATAACACCACCACTTAAAACTGAACTGGTGCTTTAAAGCTGAAATATTAATGATGATATTCAAAATAGAATGTTAATCTCTTTTTAAAAATTACATTCTTTAATTCTTAATTTCATATTAAACTTCCTCTAAAATAGATAGTACATAAAATTGTCTCCAAGACAATTCATTCTCTGGTAGGTGAATAATTTCACCATACAAACTTATTCCCTATATACATCAAGGTAAAGTAAAGAAATAGAAGAAATCTTATTATCAATAATTATGTCAAAATAACATTAAATTCTCATGTGGCAGTGAGAGGAAGCATGCAATATTGTCCTTTAAATCTACATCTGCTTACGTTCCTGAAGAGATTTCGGGCACATGTTCTTTTGTGACATGCTCTGCTGAGTGATTTGTGCAGATAATTTAAAATTAAAAAGCAATACAAAGCCTCTGACACCTATTTCTTCCTTGTTTATAGAAGAACAGTCTGTAAATTTGTGCATGTTTTCAGCTAGTTGGAGGGAGAAGGTTCACAGAATCACAGAATCACAGAAT
>VZTO01013406.1:171468-197741 GCA_013400615.1 Syrrhaptes paradoxus
GTATAATATTAAAAACGCTTGTTCTCAAAGACATAAAATTTCCTTTTTATTTAGTGCAGATGAGAATAACCCTGTGCTGTGCATCTGACCATGACTGGTCATTTCTTTGAACCTCTGATGACTGGTTGAAAACTTTTTTTAAACAGAAGTTATGGTGTCATGGTTTACCCCTGTGTAGCAGCCAAAAATCAAAACAACTGCTTGCTCACCCCCCCCTCTCCCAGTGATGGGGGAGAGAATTAAAGGGGTAAAGGGAAAATGGAGCCATGGGTTGAGATAAGAACAATGTAATAACTAAACTACAATAATATTGGAATAATGATAATAGTAGTAGTAGTAGTAGTAGTAGTAGTAGTAGTAGTAGTACCAGCAGTAATATATACAAATACACAAATGAGTGATACACAGTGATACTGCTTACTACTCAGTGACCAAGGCTTGGCCTATTCCCAGCTAATGATCCCAGATCAGGGAGAGTCCTGAATCCGCAGTCCCAGAAAAGCGATAAGAGCCTGAGCATCAAAAACCACGAGCCGGCCAAGAGAGGAAGACAACCCTGAAAGAGAGGAAGACAACCCAGTGAGAACCAGAGAGCTTCTGGACACTCTCATCTACATGCTGGGCATGATGTGCATTATATGGAATACACCATTGGCCAATTTGGGTCTCAGTCCTAAACCTAAGGTCGAATCCTAGGCTATCAACTGGGGCTGTGCTCCCTCCCAGCTTCTCCTGCACCTGCAGACACTGGCACAGCAGAGAAACTGAAAAATCTTTGACTGTCCCAACAGCAACTATAAACATCAGTATGTTATCAGCGTTCTCCTCAGCACAAATCCAAAAGATAGCCTCTTGCTAGCTGCTATGGAGAGAGTTAACTCTGTCCCAGTGGAAACCAGGACAGTGTCAACATGGAAAATGTAATGACCACATCTCAGCTGTAGGAACACTCCTGTGCCAGGGAAAAATCCTGGGTGTTCACAGTCAGTTGTGTCTTCTTCCTCTGTTTCCCACAGGGGAAAAAGCAGAGCCTGTGAGCAGGGGGCGAGCCAAGTGTTCCACACGGGCTGAATTCACAGCCCTGCAACCGTGGCCATGGCACTTCTCTGCTGAAGCATTCACTACAGCACCAGGCCTTTGAAGCACCAGGTCACCTCAGCTCCACCGACAGTGAGGTGTGCTGATGCACCGCTTGCAGGCAGGTTATCAGCCCTCAGCAGACTGGATCCACATATGCAAAAGGCTAACGGCATCAGAAATTTCCCCTACACCATCTGCAAACACAGTATATGATTGTCTAAAGTACAATGCCCTAATTCTTGTACAGAGAGGCATGGTAACGTAATTGACAGACAAGTTCAATTTACTTACATAAAAATAATACCTGTCACTCACAATGTTTGGCCTTAAGACTTTTTATTTTGTTTGTAGCAAAGGATTTCAGGCTGTGAAAAAATGACTAACCCTGCTTAAATTACTTCAGAGAACTCTGAAAAGCAGATTTCTTTCAGTTTAACACCCTAAATACCTGCACATTTCTTCTGTAAGATTAATATATACCCAGGAGGAGAAAAAAATGCTGTTAGTAGAAGATAAAATAATTAATTTATAATTCAGTACTTATTTTAAAGTATACCTCAGATAAATTATTAGAAGATTTAATTGTACTGAAACTTCCTTATACTAAGTTCTCTTAATTTAGAAAAAAAATATATTTTCAAGCATCTTGCATTATTTGTCCACAAAGCTGTAGGAAATGTAAGAAAAATAGGGATTTCTAAATATTTCGACAAATCCATGCTGCTGCTTGTGGTGGCGTTTCTCTAAAATCCCTGTCCTTCCAGTATAACATGCTTGCCAATAGACAACTGAAATACAATATCGCCACTGGGGATACTGACAGGTGAAGCTACCAACAGCACAGGAGACTAACTATTGTAGTTTCAACCGTGTCAAAATTTCTGCTATCAACATTACTTCTTGGCAAAGCACAGAAATCCCTTGCTTGCCAAAGTACTCTCAAGGTCAATGACAAAGCATTTACTGTGAATTCCACAAGCTGCTTCTATTTTAACAAAATTTCAGAGAAAAATATAGCCCAGTTGCTAAACTTAAAAAGCCCACAGAGCCTCTCAGCAGGTGGAAAAGTACAGGACTAAGAGTTTGGAGTAAAAATAATAAAATACATTAATTAACAATAAAGATTTATAGAAAAAGTATTTGGCATTTATGTCTTCACTTGTCATTTGCTTTCTCTACAATTGTATTTATTCCATTTAAAAGCTAAGATATATATTTTTTTAAAAGGGAATATTCTTTCCAAAATGTAAATGATGCCAAATAGAAAATCTATTTATAACAGTATGAGGCTACAAGAGAAGATTTACTTAGAGCTTAATACATTTATTGGGACGAAGCCTTAAACCTACCAATGCTCATAAAGCACATTTGTTGTGTCTTGGTGCTGCAGTCAGATAGATAATGGAGTACATATGCTTCTCAGAAAGGGATTAATAACAATTTCCTGACCTTGGAAACAGTACTAATCAGTGCTATTGTATTTACAGGCAAAAAACCCAGGTTCTGTAGCCTGCTACTGTTTGCAGACTTGTATGTATGAGGAAGTACTCCGACAACACTGCCATGCTTGAAAGACACCTACACATTGAAGTGTTTTGCAATGAAAAAGAAAGGACCCTCTTAAAAGCAGAATACACCTCACAGAATACCTAGAGGGGGGCCAATGTAGCTGACTTCCTAACTCTGTTTTCAGTAGATTCCTGCGTCACACAACGATGGAATTTTAAGGGCTTGGCAATTTTGCATGACCATAACCAACCCTTCTCTGCCTCTACACTGCGGTTATCTGTCTTTTGAGAGATCATTTGACTGTAGGACCTGCATGCGATTGCAAGAACCAGCCTCTCCTTTAGTAGTGACCAGGGATCAGTGTATAGTAGCTTCTCTCAGTTGTTCTTTGATTTTTTTTTAACGTGTTTCGAGGTTGTACTGAAGGGTATGGTAGTAATAGCCATGTGTGAGGACTGTGTGCTATTTAGAGAAACATGCCATATGTTTTTAATGTGTTTATGAAGCTCCCTATGAAGAAGAATCTGATCTGAGTTCTGCTTATTCAGAGACTAGCAGAGAAGATCAGATATATTGATTTTCTGAGTCTGCTATAGGTTTGACCAGGCCTCCTACAGGGAAAAAGGGGCCCTGTGTGAGACCTTTAAAACGCATGAGCAACAGGGAACAAGGTGAGTGGGATGGCTCCCTAGGCACAAACGGTGCAGAGGGGGACGCAGACCAGAGAGGCTGACTGGTCTGAATGCTGCAGGAGGTTAGAAAGCTAAAAGTACAATGTTCCTAGGGGACTGTAAGAGTAGTTAATTATTCAGAGCTGTTGAAGAACTGTAGGTTATGACTAATGTTTGAAACGAAGTCAGTAGACTGGTGCTACACAGTTTTGAAAATCCTTTCATTTCCAAGGAAGATCTCATATGATCAAGAAGAGGAATTGCATTTGTACAACGGGACTGGATCTTATTTGTTTACAACATGCTTTATGCCTTTCTTAACTAGGAATGGTCAACTTTAGCTTCTAATAGAAGGCCGAGGATCTGAGTAAAGAGGCTGCATAATAATCTTGGAAGGGAATGGATTTTGCAGGTGAGTATGATGCCAAAATGCAAATATTAATTAATTCCTTTTTCAACCAGACCATTATAAATAACCTTATAGACTTGCCATCCTCCAGTGACTGAGTTACAAATGTACTTAATGTAGTCTGGTGACACAAACACTGCTGTGTGAAGCACACCTGGAATACGTGGTGTTCCTTTGCTCTCAGTTCTAGAGGAGACAGATACTGTTCACGGTTTGATATACAAAAGGGAACACATTCTTGCTTTCGCTCTTTTGAATACCTTCAGTGTTACAGTGGTAGCTCACTGTACTGTTCTCATTTTATATCACCTTTGTGAGCTGATAACAGTTGAATATGCATCGAGTTTCAATAAACAGAACAGGCAAGGACATGAATGGGATGATTTCAGAGACTGTGTCATTGTGACTGTCTAGCATCATGATAACATGTTTCTGAATTCTAGATGAAAATGCTGTATAAAACTTTATTCTGAGAAAGGAAAATGTGGTTTCATCTTTGTATTAAAAACCCCACAAAACAAACAAGGCTCAGCACCTGCAATATGTGGTAGATTTAAGAAGTTTCCCTTATAACTTGTTGGGATTTTTTTCTTTTTTTTTTTTTCTTTGCTGCTTCTTAATGTTAAGGCAGAATTCACTATATATTTTATTTCAGGCTGCTGTGATGGGTCAGTATGTAGCATGTCTACCTTTCTTTCACTTCTCTATGTATCGTCTATATGTAAACTGCCAGCCACCTCATCAGTCACGTAGATTGTCAAACAGAATCAGCCAACCTGCCTGCCTGCAGAGATCTTTCAAAGTATGGAACTAAATTGTTGCTTTCTCCTCAAAAGTAAACATTTTTAGGGAAACACAAAGCAAAAAAAAAAAAAAGCCTTGTCCAAGCTACTGCCACTCTTCACATGCAGGTTAAAGTTTTAATTTCTCCAGCTGGGTTAACTTGCCACAGTCTGACAGGAGCCTTAGCAGACCAGAGCAACAGTTGCTTTTCCTTGACTGAGCACAGAGGTTGGGAGATTTCGGGTATTCCTAACTAGGAGGCACTAATGTACGACCTAAATACGTAGTTCTGGCTGCTCTCAGTTTATCTTTTATTTAGGGTAGAAACTGGCAAGTAACTCCGGCCTTTCACAAACAGATGCATATAGGGGAGAGATTTAGGGATGCCAGGTGAATAGAAGAGTTTACCTTTCCAAGACCAAAAAAATGAACTTTATTTATTAGTTAGAGTCCATCCCCAAAACTGCTCTTTCTCTTAACAAATAGCACGATGCCTAACCTGCTCTTTTACTATACCAGCCTACTTGCTTTGTAGAATAAGTACATGTAATGTGTAGATCTTCCTACCTGAAGAGAACAAATGTTTAATTGTGTCCTTTATCATAAGTGTTCTAAATCCTGAATTTATAAGACAATACAGAATGAGGTTTCTTATAACTTTTTTTTCAGATTAAGCAGTTATATCTTGAACTGATATAATTGGAAAATCTGTGAGAAAGATGGTTTATCACATATTTTAAAGAGCTACAAGGAAGAAACAGAGATTCCTTGTTCTCATATTTACCTCGTACAGAGTTACTTGGATAAAATAGTCTAAACTCTTTAGAAGGAATAGACTTTTTTACAATATCATGCAGTCAATTGACAGGTTACCTATATGGAAAATGAAAAGCCCATCCTACCTCTAATTAAAACAGATGCCATGTAGAATTGTATTGTTCTACAGTGTACAAGGGATATGCTAGTCAAACCAGCAAAGTTTTGCCAGTCTAGCCACGCAGCTGGATTATTCCATTCCGCTGACTGCAATTTCCTAATTCATTTCACCTCAAAGCAGATATCTCCTTCCCTTCTTTCTTTTTTAGTTGTCTTTGGCTTCTGAACTGAGAAACTACTTATTTTTATAACTCTAGTTTACCCATCTATAACTTTCTTCAGGGTTCTTCAAGAAAGTGTCTTGTGGAGACTCTTGCTGTCTACAAGACTTAGCTTTCCTGTAGAATGTGCTTGGAACAGACAATCCATAAAGAGAGAATCATAGCTGTGCTACATCAGACTGTACCAAAGTCCCCTTGTTGAAAACAGAACTAAAGAAAATAAATTGCTTAATAAGGAAAAGACATTCTGAGCTTTTTTTTTTTTCCCCCACAATAGGCAAAAAAATGAGTAGCTTACATTCTTTGTAAGCAACCATCTCCTCTGACTATGGTGGTCAGCCTGACAGCCACATTCGCTCTCTCAAAACCAGCAACTTCTCTTTTCCCATAGGCACGCATTAAACCTCTTTCTCCCAGACAGTTTGTCTGTAGACAAGTTACATGAATGACATTAGAGAAGGTGGTCCAATGAGAAAGAGAGAATTACTTTTCAGCGCTTATCAATGGCTCTCAGAAATTCACTTGGCTTTCAGAAAGCAGCTTTATTCAGTACTCCCAGTAAACCACCCCCTCCTCCTCCAAGCAATTTCTTTTTCTTCTTTGGTCTTTGTCATCAACTTGCAGGGAAAGGCCCATTCCTCTTATCACGCACACCTCTGGCATCATGGTCTGTGTTTGAAACAAACCAAATCACCCTACAAAGAAATGCATCACCCAGAATGTCCATCTAACTTAATAGACAGTGCTATACCTACTGCATGGCTTTGCTGACGTCGGTGCAAAACCAACAGTATTATTAAAATTTCTGCATAGTCCTTGTTCTATGTTGGTCTCTTGAGAGTCTCTGACTACCTTGGCACTACCTGTGTGGATGCCTGGTGAGAGCAAACACAGTCACACCTGACACACATCTGCCCTGCAGCCGTTCGATGCATCTAGCCTACTGTACACAGGCCTGCCACTCACTGACATTTACCTGTCGTTTCTTTGACAAATTGGGAATGTGGGGCTCTCTGAGGGCACCTTGAGATGGTACTCATTTGAGTTCTCCTAGAATTACATACCAAATGCTTTCTAATACTGGAAGATAGCTTCTCTTGCAGCTTGCATATGTCTTCGTCCTCCATCTGCTTGCTTCCAGCTTTCCTGTGCGTGTGGGTAACCAGTGTGCTCCACCACAACTTAGGCCTGCGTGGCACCAACAGGGAGCTTTGCAGGTTTGCTCCCACTGTTTTAAATTTAAGACACTGCAAGATCCCTCCCACCTCCACGTGGATGAATAACCTTCATCATCTCTGCAGCTCGCTTTCAAATGTTAAAAGGGTGTCTGCAATCTCAAAGAGACCGGGACAGTTGTATCACCCATGTACAATCATTTAAATAAAAAAAGTGACAGTACAGCTCTTTTGATTAAGAAAATAGACACTCTTATTTTTGTATTATAAATAATTCTTGCAGTACTTGGCAGTCTGTTGTGAATTTAAGCTGTGCCAGACAAAAATCATAATGAATCCTCCTCCAAGTTGCTGAATTAACTGAATGAATAAACTTATATACGGCTATTTTGCATCTTGTTCCCTTTTTTCTCATCCCAACCACCAAAAAAATAAAATACCCGTTCCAGTTTTATCCAACATACTGCAAGAATTGTGCCGCTGAGTCTGGAGAGACTGAATTTAGTTGCTGGTTTTGTTTATTAGGAATTTAAATATCAGAATCTTATTGCAATCTTGCTTAGTATGAATAGCACATCACAGTCCATCTGGGTGGAACCTGAAAAATGGAAATGAAACAAATAATTTGTTGTTTCAGCTTGTTATTGATGGAGAGGATTGAGAGAAAAAAAAGTAAAATTTTAAAATATTACTTCTTTTCAAAATTTAGTGGTTTGGGCTGGTGATGGTCATATATAACTTTTTGTGTTGTGAAAAGAGTAGTAGTTATTTTTAAGAGACTCCTTTCCACTGAAGTATGATTTTTATCATTAAAATAAATCATTCATTTTTATCAAGACTTCTAATAACTTGTTTTGCTTTACTATCTTTCCTAATAAGTAAAAGTGAATTTAACATAATACATGAATATTGCATCTAAACACAAACCTTAAAATCATGTACACATCATGCACAGAGAACACAAGTGTCTGCCAAATTTTTATCCAAAAAATTCCTACAGTTTGTTATAATTTTTTATATGATACTCTTCACATCGAGAAATGAAAAGTTTCAAGCCTTGAACATGAAAGTCCATGCCTATCTTTCTGACTTATTGTGCTATTGTGTAGCTTTTATTAACCTATACTGCAGCCTTCACTTTGTACAAGGCTTATACATTATTAAAGTCAAAATATGTAACATGTAAAAGATACAAAACAAGTCATATGAAAAAAATTTATGTTTTGTCATTCATGTTACTTCAGACATCCTTATTCTATGTTTGAAATGACCATTGACATATTCAAACTAGGATTTGAGGTCACTTCTTTCATACTAGCAAGTTCAGTATATGCTAAAAGATACCAAAGCGATGCTCAATTGAATTGTGCAGTCGGGTAACTAATGTTCGTGCTTTGTTCTCTTTGAAATTAGGCAGATGTTAAAGCAAATGCAATCTAGATTGGATGCAGAAGAAAGTGAACAGGAGCTCTTACAAACTTGACCTTTTCTCAAATCTCATCCTTTGGGACTTCCTAGGACTCAGAAGAAATTTCTCTATTCTTTGTGCATGCTTGAATATCCTGTTGACTTCCTTCACCTATAAACTTGTGGAAGAATAATGGTGGGGTTTTATTCTGTCATTGCAGAGGGGGGAAAAAAAAGAGAACAGAAGTTTTTTGAATGCTTTTTAATGGAAAATATGACTGCAAAAGACTTAGAGAAGAATAAAACTAAAAACAAGTGGGAAAAATACAAAATTTTTAAAATAACAATTTTAAAATTATTTTCTATCAATATCTAATGCACTGGTTCTGAGTTCCTCTTCAAAGGCTGACTCAAAACACAAACATAAACCATGCTTATATTCATTTGCTCTGTATCAACCCCATGTTATTCAGGTTACACAGTGACGTGCTTGAAAGTTAACGAAAGGTACAACTCCCTGTGTAGTCCTAGCTCGGCCATTGCACGTAGTCCAAGGACTATCAAAAATTGCATTATGCCAAGTAACTAAAGGCTGTGCTACCTAGCACTTAGGAAAAGAGGTGGCTTGAGGACTGTGCAATCAATCTGAACTCTGACATCTCCAAACCCATCCTCCAATTCTCTTCCTTCCCCTGCTCTTGCAGCAATGTGGTACTCCCAGGCAGCTTTATGTGGCTGCTTAATTCACTGCTTAGCAGTAATATAAACCTGGTCTGTGAATGTTCCAGGGTGAGTTTGGCACACAAGCAGGATTTTTTCCTGAGGAATAGAAGTTAAGAGAAGAGACATTTAATTTTTTTGTACCTTCAGTCAAATGTGAATGAGATTCCACGAAAAGAGAAAACTCAGCCTTCTCATCTTCATAGATCTCTTCCCTTCAGGCTCCACAGCCTATGGAAAATAGCAGAAATAGTGGAAGTTTTGAAAAACTTCTTCAAATTGGAAAGCATTAGACATTTTGAATGCATAAGCTGTAATAAGCTACTGTTATAATATTCAGGAAAGAACTGTGTGAACTCAGGTCTTGGCACAAAAAAGAATGTGCCGTTCACCATTAAAAAAAACTAACAAATAAAAAACGTTGAAAAGCTGAGAAGAAAGTGCCTCCATTACCAATAGATTAAAATAAGTCCTGTTTGGTCTCTTTTTCTGAAAGCATCTTTGTAGAATAGGTTTATCTCTTATGCAAATGTGCAAGGGAAAAATCTCCCATAACCTAAAGGGAAATTTTATAAAGTGAAAATCTCCAGTAGCTTCCTACTCATAAGACATAGATGAGGGACTGCACATTTTTTAGCATGTAAATGGAATTATCATTTTGTAAGTTGTACATTAGAGGCACTCAGAAAGGAAACGCATGCGTGCACACAGATGAGAGCGGGACAGGCCCCCAGCTGCAGAGCTCTGGCAGGAGGAGGCACGGCAGTGCTCTGCAGGGCTTTGCAAGCACCGCGGAACAGACAGGGATAGCTTCCCCTGCTGCTGGAGGGCTGAGCTCTAGCAAGACATGATCGTTAGGAAGGATTGTTATCCTTAATATTGTGAGTTCCAGTCAGAAATGGAATCAGTAAAACTATGAAGAGTTAATTGGGATCTCTTCAATGCAATGTAAACTTACTGTGAAGTTTATTATGTCACCAATATTTCAGGTTGCTCTACTGCCCATCAGGCTCTGAAAACATCATCTGCAGTCTCATACCCACTCTTAACAGCTATTGAGATCATGAGACATGTAATAAAAAAACCTTGGGTTTAAGTTCCTCCTTTTATTTAATTTTGGTAGATGCCTAGCCTTCATCACCTTGCTAGTTGTTGTTTCAAGCAGGCATGGCCTTCACAGAGGATAAAAGAAGTATTTTATCCCAGCAAGCTTATGCATTATTTTGAAAATTAACAAACTGGGGATTATAAAACAGTACGCTTTCTTTTTTAATTAATAAATGTGTCCCACCTAAATATGTCTTCCAGAAAAGAAGTAATTAAAATGTATCTGCTGATCTTCAAGCATGGATTGCAGATTCAGAAGGGAAAGAAAAAATCTGAATTTTTAATAGAAATAATACCTACTGGGTATCATATAACAGTTGTAATTATGTCATCTTTGAAATGAATAATAATGCTTGCTCCTGACTAAAAAAGTCAGTCGTATTTAAAATGTAAAACCTGGTTATCCATCCTAAAAAAAAAAAAATTGCAAGGAGAAAGACCAAATACTAACAGCACCTTCTAATAAAAGATGATAGGCAAGGAATACCATATCTGACAGTCAGCTCAGAAATTTCTATCAAATCATTGCAGCTGTCTGAAAATACATTTAGTGCTCCAAACTGTTAGGTTCACGGAAAGTACTCCTTTCAAATTACTGTCTTTGGAACAAAAGAATGAATTAGGTGCCCAGATCTGTATAACTAAATTGAAGCTATAAAAAAAATGCAGTCAAGTAAGTCAGACGCTGATGGATACTTGGATGATTTTTAAACATTAATAAAGTGTTTCACTCCATTTTACAGACCTACACAAGAGGTCTGCACTATTAGGGCAGATAACAGATAACAGTTCAATTATCATCTACGGTTTGGACCTCAAATTTATTTGTGCATGAACACATGCTTACATGTACATTTAGAATGAATGAATAAGAGAAAAGATTTTCTCATTCAGCCTGAAATGGCAAAAATATTTTCAAATATGAGAACAAATTTTCAGGGAAAAATTATCTCATCTGAAAAGAATTTTCTGAATTGTTTTACCTAGAAAAAATGTTAACATATTCAATTTTTCCAAAAAAAGGGCTATCGTACATAAAACCGTTATTACTTCCAAAGATTTACAGAAAGTCAGTACTGTTACTATAGGAATCATAGAATCATAGAATGATTTGAGTTGAAAGGGACATTAAAGATCATCTAGTTCCAACCTCCTGCTATGGGCAGGGACACCCTCCACTAGCCCAGGTTGCTCAAAGCTTCATCCAGCCTGGCCTTGAACCCCTCCAGGGATGGGGCATCCACAACCTCCCTGGGCAACCTGTTCCTGTGCCTTATCGCCCTCACAGGAAAAAATTTCTTCCTAATATCTAATCTAAATCTGCCTTCTTTCAGCTTAAAACCCCTCGTCCTATCACTACACTTCTGGATAAAGAGTGCCTCCCCATCTCTCCTGTAGCCCCCTTGAAGTGCTGGAAGGATGCTAACAACCCCAGCTCTCTCAGCCTGTTCTCATATGGAAGGTGCTCCAGCTCTGAGCATTTTCGTGGCCTTCCTCTAGACTTGCTCCAACAGGTCCATGTCTTTCCTGTGCTGAGGACTCCAGAGCTGGATGAAGTACTCCAGGGGGGGTCTGACCTGCTGGTCATGCTTCTTTTGATTGCGGCCAGGGTACTGTTGGCTTTCTGGGCTGCAAGCACACATTGCTGGCTCATGTTGAGCTTCCCATCAAGCAACACACCCATGTCCTCTTTTCAGGGCTGTTAAACCATTCTCTACCCAGCCTGTATTTGTGCTTGGGATTGCCCCAGCCAAGGTGCAGGACCTTGCACTTGGCCTTGTTGAGCTTCATGAGTTTGGCATGGGCCCACCTCTCCAGCCTGTCAAGGTCGCCTCTGGATGGCATCCCTTCCCTCCAGCGTATCCACCGCACCACACAGCTTGGTGTTGTTGACAAACTTGCTGAGAGTGCACTCCATCCCACTGTCCATGTCGCCAAAAAAGATGTTAAACAACACTGGTCCCAATAGGGATCCTGGGAAATGCAACTCATCACTGGTCTCCATTTGGACGTTGAGCCATTGACTGCAACTCTTTGAGTGTGACCATCCAGCCAACTCCTTATCCACAGAGTGGTCCTTCAAATCCATGTTTCTCCAATTTAGAGATAAGGATGTTGTTCCAGACAGCATCAAATGCTTTGCACAAGCCCAGATGTATGACAAGAGTTCCTCTTCCCTTATCCCCCAACTCTGTAACCCCATTGTAGAAGGCCATCAAAGCTGTCAGGCACAATTTGCCCTTAGTGAAGCCATGTTGGCTGTCACCAATCACTTCCTTTTTTTCCATGTGCCTTAGCATAGCTTCCAAGAGGATCTGCTCCATGATCTTGCTGGCCCCAGAGGTGAGACTCACCGGACTGCAATTCCCTAGGTCTTCCTTTTTTCCCTTTTTAAAAATGGGGGTTATGTTTCCCCTTTTCCAGTCGGTGGGAACCTCACCAGACTGCCACAGCTTTGCAGATATGATGGATAGTGGCTTAGCACCTTCATCCGCCAGTTCTCTCAGGACCTGTGAATGCATCCGGTCCCATGGACTTGTGCAACTTCATGGTCCTTTAGGTGATCTTGAGCCTGATCTTCTCCTACAATGGGCAGTTCTTCATTCTCCCAGTCCCTGCCTTTGCCTGTAACTTGGGTGATGTGGCTTGAGCACTTTGCTGTTGAAGATTTAGGCAAAAAAATTCCTAGAGTAGCTCAGACTCCTTCATATCCTGGGTAAACAGGGCTCCTGTTTCATTCTTGAGATGGCCCACATTTTCCCTCGTCTTCCTTTTATCACCAACGTACCAACATACCTGGAGAAGCATTTCTTGTTGCCCTTGATGTCCCTGGCCAGATTTAATTCTATGAGGGCTTTAGCTTTCCTAACCTGATCTTTGGCCACTTGCACAATTTCTCTTTATTCCTCCCAGGTTACCTGTCCTTGCTTCCACCCTCTGTAGGCTTCTTTTTGTGTTTGAGTTTGTCCAGGATTTCCTTGTTCATCCATGCAGCCTCCTGGCATTTTTGACTGACTTCCTCTTTGTTGGGATGCATCAATTCTGAGCTTGAAGGAGGTGATCCTTGAATATTAACCATCTTTCTTGGGCCTCTCTTCCCTCCAGGGCTTTATCCCATGGCAGAGGGAGGCCAAAGTCTGCTCTCCTGATGTCCAGAGTAGTGAGTTTGCTGTGTGCCCTCCTCACTGCCCTGAGGATCTTGAACTTCACTGCAGCCAAGGCTGCCCTTGACCTTCAAATTCCCCACCAGCCCTTCCTCATTGGTGACAACAAGGTCCAGCATAGAACCTCTCTTTTTTTGATCCTCTATCACTTGGAGAAGGAAGTTATCATCAGTGCATTCCAGGAACCTCCTGGCTTGCTTACGTGCTGCTGTGTTGTCCCTCCAACAGGTACCAGGGTGGTTGAAGTCCCCCATGAGGACCAGGGTTTGTAAATGTGAGGCTGCTCCTATCTGCCTATAGAGGACCTCATCTGCTTGCTCTTCCTGGTCTGCTGGCCTGTAGCAGACCTCCACAATAATGTCGCCTGTCTCTGCCCTCCCTTTAATGCTGACCCATAAGCTCTCTGTTGGCTCTTCATCCATCCCCAGGCAGAGCTCCATGCACTCCAGCTGGTCACTGACACAGAGAGCGATACCCCCTCCTTGTTTCACCTGCCTGTCATTCCTAAAGAGCCTGTATCCTTCCATTCCAAAACTCCAGTCGTAGGAGCCATCCTTCCATGTCTCTGTGATGCCAATGAGATCATAGCCCTGCAGGAGTGTGCAAGTCTCTAACTCTTTTTTTTTTTTCCATGTTATGCATGTTTGCATAGAAACACTTAAGCTGGGCCCCCAGCGAAGCTGACTTACTGGCTTGAATTCTTTTGTGCTACTCTTCATTTCCTCTCCTACTGACTTGTCAACCTTCTCCAGGCTCTGGGTATCTATTGCTGGCACTGGCATCAAACTGGTAGGAGTGGGATAGATTGAGGTTCCTGTCCCCTGGCAACTTGAGTTTAAAGCCCCTTCACCAGGTTGGCAAGTCTATGACCGAGGATGCTCTTCCTCTTCTCTGACAGATGGACCCCATCAGCCCCCTAGTAGACCCAGTTTCTCAATATTGAACCATCCTGCAAAGACATTCAGGTAAGATTAAGTAAGTTAAAAAATCATACATGTGTTTGGAGATAAATGTAGGAATATTTATGTTTTACACTGTACATTCCCTGAAGCGGTGCCTATCACCTACTCTACCTGATCTTGCAAGCAATGGAGGGTGAGGAATGATGACTTTGTAACACATTAAAAACAGTGACACAAAGCCCTACTTCCAGGGTAAAGCACACGGCTATGATGACTGAAATAGGTTTTTCCTCCTGCTACTCCCCACCTGCCCATGCAAAGGACCTGGGCTGGATTCACTGGGGTCGCGCAGAGTAGAAAAAGTCAGTGTCAGCCCTGGGAAAATGCACACCTCAACCATAATCACACAATCACAGAATCACAGAATCACAGAATAATCACAGAATGTTAGGGAATGGAAGGGACCTTGAAAGATCATCCAGTCCAATCCCCCTGCCGGAGCAGGAACACCCAGATCAGATCCCACAGGAACGCATCCAGGCGGGCTTTGAATGTCTCCGGAGAAGGAGACTCCACACCCTCCCTGGGCAGACTTTAACAGGTTGTTGCTGCGTTTCTCACTAGATCCAAACGTATGGTCATGTTTGGGCTTACAAAAATGCAGTATAATCCTCAGCTCTTGGATCCTACCCAAAAGGTCATGAAAGTTAGACCTCCCCATAAGCTCAAACTTTTGTTTGTGACTTTGTGAATCCTAGGTACAGGTACTACCAGCAACTGCAGAACGTCTCTGCAAACTTGGTATCTGTTTGCAAGTGTCAGTCCAGATACAACCACACAACAGTGGCGTATACACCAGGTTGGGGTACAGTGTCCCTAGGATGTTCTGAGACAAACAAAGGTTTATAAAACCATGGTTTTGTACAAGTGCTGCACCTAGTTCTCTAAAGTTTCAGTACATTTTGTGGTAAAGTAAACAACGTGAGGTATGATGTGGGTTTGTGACAGTTACCTCCTCCAAATATCCAATATCCACAAAAGCCACTACTGGAAATAGTGAAGGCATAAAGTAGATGCATGGAAAAGTTATGCATCCGAATTCCTTTCTCAGGCTGCAGGGACTGTGTGCAGCGTGAGGGGCTGGTGCACAGTCAGTGCAGCTGGATTTTAAACAAGCCATTTTGTGAGCAAAAGCAATAAACTCTAGACTGATGGGAATTTGTGATTCTTCTCCATTATCAGATGTCCTAGCCTCAGTAAACCACAGCTCACCTGCTGACTGCTGAAACACCTGGGTACAAGAAGCTCACGCTGTATATAGCCCGGAGTGTGGCCATGAGGACTGGCCAGAAGATAACAGCAATGCTGAAGATGTGACAGATGAACTTCACTTGCCTTCCTTTACTGATAGGACTAGTAGCAGCCTTTGTCCTTTACCTGACATCAGTTTTCACTGAATTTCTAAGCTACCACCCTCCTTTCATTTTTTTTTTTATCCCACCAGATGGGGTTGTCTGCTAGACTGCGTCACACTTCCTGCAGATCCTGAGCATGTTCTCAGGGATGGTCCTTACTTGACCTGTTTCCCAGGACCTTCCTGCATATCCAAAGCTTTCCTAACTCTTGTTATTTCTTTCCTTCTGATCTCTACACTGTCAACTCCCAGCTAGTCTAGGCAACACAAGGAGGTACATGTTTGTGGTTGAATATTTTTGAGCAATATGGGGAGAAGTTGGCTATTAAAACATTGGAGTTCCCATTTCTTAAGGACAGGCTCACCACAGCTGTAATAATGAATTACATTATTTTGCACACTACCACTCAGAGTCAGCTTTCCCTGTAGACAAAATTTAAGGCTAAAAGATTGCAATTTAAAACACAGTTGTAACAATACAGGAAAAAAAAAAAGGCAACAAAATGTGTGATGAAGGCCATATTTAACAATAGTCATATTTTATTCCTCAGCATCTCAGCCAGATTCCACTCCTCTTTTTGTTAGGTAAAGCTGGAATCTCCTCTAAACTTAAGACATATCTCTCTTCCTCCTGTTTTCTTGGGTTCTTGCTGTCACCTCCCTGTGGGGAAATGGGTAAGAAGTAGAAAGGATAAGACAACTATAACACAAAAATATGTTAAGTTGGACTGTCTTAGCTCTCAGTTGTGTTTTGGAAGACTTTGTTTCCTATCTTGTGCAATTCAGCACCAAGACGCTCCATTGTGTTACAGGCAGTCCCTTTCCTCCACCTTCTTAAGGTTCTTTAGTTAACATTTCTATCCTACATCTTCATTATCACATTCTTCGTTGTAGGTTGTTTTTTTCCTTGGACATATTTCTGAAGACATATTCATAAAACCTTACTCTTTATATTATAATAAACATTGAATGAATAGTCCTCTTTCCTGTGTTCATTTTCTTTCTCAATATCATGTGGTTTCATTTGGAAGGAAATGTCTCTTTTCGAGCCTCTACCACACGATCAAATTTAAAGGCTATCTGAGAGGACAGAATTGGCGGACAGAGGTCAATTAAATACCATAACTTCTCTGTGGGAGGGGGGGGAATTGTAGGAATGGAATATGCTTAAATGAATTTAGTAGCTTTTGTTCCACTGAGGTGCTTTTCATTAACAGAGGCTAATTCTGATAACTTACAGGCTAGAAAGACATAGCAAATATGAAGAAAGGTGGTAAGTAGATGGAATAATTTTTTTTCATACAGGAGTTCCCATAATAGAAAACTTTGAAGAATCAGAATTCAAGTTTTCTTCAAGTTTAAGTGTACTTAGGTAAGTTTCAACTTTTGAGTTTGTAAGGACAATTATAATGGAAAATAGTACTTCCTATACATGAAATGTGATTTCATTCTCTAAAAGTTTTCCTGCAGTTTTTTCTAAAGATTGTTGGAGTACCATATCTAAAACACCAAACGTATTATTGTCAATACAACACTTATGTGGTATTGGCCATGTTTCATGTTTAGAAATTGGCAGAAGCCGGTCAGAAAATTATTGGGTTTATAGCTATATTTTTTTCAAGTGGATTAGGCTTAATGAGTTCTCTAAGATTTAATTGCCTTAATTCAAAACATTATTTCCCCATAAGCAGAAGCAAAGTATCTTACTCTTGGATATTGCACTTTATAGTTAAATATATCGTTCTAAGCCCTTCATGACAAAGCCAGGATACAGATACTTCTAATATTCCTGCTACAGGGTATTGCTCTCCAAAACCAGACTGGGGCAGACATCTGGGGAAAGTAATGCCTTGGGCTGGTGTAGGTACCTCTGCGAGAGAACATCTGTCAGGACAAAGTTAGTTTGCCAGCACAGTTACCGGGGCCCCAGCCATGCCCACGGTATTTTTGGTTTCGGGGAAAATAACAAAAAGCCTGCAATATTTGTGTCAAAAGGCAGAGTCTCAGAGGAGCAGCGATTTGACTCTCACTGACTCTCTAATAGAAAAGCAGGGGTGACAATATTAATTTTTCTGATCTCCAGAAACAGATTAAACTATCAGTTGTAGTATACCACCCTAAAACCAAGAGATGTTCCTTTTTAAAATCTACCTTTCTGACACAGGTCAGAAACAACAGGGTAAAATGTTAGCCTGTCTACCCTGTATTTGGGGGATGAAAGAATGCGCACTATGGGTCTGGATAGTAAACTAGTGACAAATACGCGTGCAGCTTCCCACAGGAACTAATGGCTTTGCTTTTTACAACGCCCGTGGAAAACAACAGCTTTTAAATATTGTCTATCGAGGTGATTTATGTTTCATGTTAGTTCACAAAGGACTCTAGTTAGTATGTGATTTATGGGCTGGAGCAAAAGAATTGTCTGACACCTTGCTGAAGGTAGGCTTCCAACGTGTTAATAATACATTAGCTAATGTTTCTTTCTTGGCATTGCCTATGCAAATTTCTATTATCACAGGAAAAAATACTCTTTATATTAGATTGGAAGCAGCTTTAGCTGAGAACATGCTTTTTGTCAGATTTCTTGTTTAAATACTAACTGCCAGTTTCCTGACAAACTTTTAACCAGGGGTTCTCCTTTAGACTCAGCCGGTATTTGGTCATGGAAAAGGAGGGAGTACCACAGTTTCCTTTGCTAAAAACTGAGAGACAGAGCTTGGTGTGCTTCTCTTTAGCAAGTGTGCTGAAAGTCCATCACGGATGGAAACTTCAGACACCGGTGATAACTGTTACTGCAGAATTGTTCACAAATTCATGGGGACATATAAAGTCAGATATAAAATATATACTGCCAAAGTTTGTTCATTTCGCACAAGTGAAGACTTTATTTAAACAAATTACTTTCTGGCAGAGGTAAACGGCAATGCCTACTGCCTGTCCAAAATAGTATTAGATTTGATTGAATTTATGTTGAGTAGATTAGAAATTAACTTCTCTGCTTGAAATAATTTGTGACTCGATTACCTGCTGAATCACTTCCCCTCCCAAATGATGGTTTCACAACAACAGGTGTATCAGAAATAATATTTTACAAAATATATGAAGCATTAGTTCATGGCAATGTATTCTTCAGAAGGAATCATACTATGTCTTTCCTACCTCCTCCTTTTAGCTCCGTAGAGTTAGCACCTGTTGGATTTTTGAGAACGTTTGCCTTCCTGATATTTCTGAAGAAAAACAGGGTAAAGAATTTGGGGTGACTGCTTTGGGAAATCTTCCTTCATAAGTTGTGACTTTCACAGCAAACACAATGTACACACGCATAATGAAGAGTTTCACAATACTAGTTCTGCGGGGAAAGAAGACAGTTCAGCTGTCTTCCTGTGGTTCAGAGTGGCCTTGCTCGGTATTTGTGCCACAAGCTGCCCATGGGACCCATATGCAAATGAATATTTGATCATTCTGTCTGGTGCTATTCAAAACAGCTGAAAATAAATACTAGACTGATCGTCTTATCAACTCAGACTGGCTACTTTACACTCTGCAAAATGTTGAACAAAAATGTTTTGTATTTTACACAAATTTTGCTTACCACTTACTGCATTTTCATTGTAATTAAATAAATAATAATAATAATAATCCAATTCATATTTAAGTAACTTTAAGGGGAAAAAAGTATTTTAAAGACAAATACAGGAACAGTAATAAATAATCAGGGGAAAACCGTTGAAAAATATCTATATCATCAAAATAATTTTCCATGCATGTTGCATGATAAAATAATATAATCGAAAAAATGGCTGATTAGCTTTGGAAATATATCATCTTCTTCAATTTCACTGGCAGGAAATTTTCCAATCAGTAGAGTTCTGACAACAAGACAAGGTGACACAAGTTCTGCTGTATTGTTACCTCTTACTGCAGAGATTAAAAAACTAAAAAATGTCCAGGAATGCTGCATGTTCCAAAACTGCTTATCCTTTTGTACAATATACAACACAGTTGTGTTTGCTTGTTTGTTTTTTTAAATCATACCATTGTTTCTATCTCAATTTGAGGACACGTAATTTTTCTCGGTTCCTACAAGTCAATTTTTGTGTAGCTGAGAGGTGGTGAGAAGGGGGTAGGGACTGCATGTGAAACCAGGTCTACAAATTTACAAAGGTTTCAGAGTTAATCTGTAAGAGAAATGTCTTTTTGTCAGTTAATTGAATGGGATTATGTACTTTTCTGGTTGGCAATTGAAAGGAAATGTTCCTCTCCTTTTTCATCCTTCAAGAGCTTTCTGTACTTTAAACAACTGCTAGTCTCATTTTGAAGAAACCCTATGTTTAATATGTTGTAAGGTGTCTTGGAAGAATTCTCTTGTAGGCATATAACAGTTTTCTCTCTAAAATTACAGAATATACTGATTTGACATATCATCAAAACAGAAATTAAGGAAGAAGTTATATTCTGCGCAAAGCAGAAGTTCAAACTTATAATATGCTTTTGTCGTTTCGCTGGAAATACATAGGAAGCCACAATTGTACATAGGCTAAGTATTTTTCTTTGTTCCTCTTTATTATATTTTATAAACAATTGCATAATTATATAGAAGCTTTTGCTTGGATAAAAATAATACAGAATCTTACTTCTATCAGATGTTCAAAAATTCATATGATTATATCAATTTGCTAGAAAACAAAACTTTCATCTGTTTCACCATTTACTAATTACTATGGCAAAAATTCAGAACAAATAAAATAATAAGGGTTATTCTGGGGAAAGAGAGTTTTTGTGGCCTAGTATCATAATTTTCACACTTGTTAGACTTGGATGCAAAGCCAACAGCAGCCAACAAAGATGCAAGAGTCTTTAGATCACAATACTAAGATTCTGTTGTTTTGAGAGTTTTTTTTTTAAAATGAGATTCTACATGTGGTTTAAGATGGGCTAGCAAAAATGCTTTCAGCATAGTTAAAAATGTTTAGGCAATCACTAGTACCAAGATTACTCTTATCTTCCGTTTCCCCTGTATAGTTTTAGAGAGTGAAGTTACAAAGCTTTTCCTTATAATTCCATCACCCAAGCAGCGTAATCAATTTTCTAGATTGTGTCTTTCTTATTTGCTGCAAGATTAATCTCTAGATGTAAATTCAGAAGAGTTTTACGGAGAATGTCTAATTTGCAGAAGGTTGCATATGCAAAAATAACTAAGTTATAACAAACTTCATAATCCATTTGCTAAGAATATTGTCCATCCATTTCTAAAATCTGAAATAAATCTGACAACCTTTCAACTATAGAAATATGTTCCATCACCTCAGTCTGTAGCACACTGTAGGCTGCAAATTCCTCACTCATAAAACTTCAGGGCAATGGTGCAGTAGAAAGCAGATGTCTAGGAAAAGAGCTTATGAAGCTTTTATTAAACTTATCACAAAAATCGAACTTTTTTTGCTGAAAGTGTTCATGAAGTACATTTTTTATAACACAATACTAATGCGCTCGCTGGTCGATCCCATACATTTCTGCTATTTCTTTCTCAAGCAATTTAGGCTCATTCTCATGTTTCCCTGCTTTGCATACAGCTAAACCAAACACAAGTAACTCGATTTTTATCTTCTAAACACTATGCTCTTTTTGAGAAGTCATTCTTTTTGCTAGATCGACCTCAGGGAGCAGCAGAATTAATTAAAGACACACTCATCACTGCGGAGGGCACAGATGCCTGTGCGTGACACCTCATTTTCCGGGTTTAGATGGACTTGTGCGGATTTTTTTTTCATTTTTGTAGTTCAGACGCTTGTTTCATTGAGTTAGTTGTATTGACACAACCATTCAGTGTCTGGTGGTGGGTGCCCGCGGCTTCCTGCACACCCCCGCCGGGGGATGTCCCCTTGGGCCTCCTTTCCCACGGGGTCACCCGAGCGGCTGATGCCGCAGCGATCCCGCAGAAAAGCGGGTGAAGCCGCCCAGGCCGAGGAGACCACCCGGCCTCAGCTCTGCGCTATGCCCGGGGGCGGCCGTGGGGCTCCCCCCAACCCCGCCGGGCTCAGGAGACCCGCGCCACCCACCCGCGGACATCGTCCCGGGCTCCCCCGACCCCCCGCTGCGGACAGGGCCGGCGCTCTAGGCGGGCTTCGCGGCCGCGGCGCTGGGGGCGGTGTCCCCGCTCCGCTCCGCCCGCCNGAAGGCGGAGCGGGCGGAGCGCAGCGCGGCGCCTGCCGCTGCCTGGATGCCAGAGGCGCCTCGGGAACCGGCGGCCGGCGGCACCCGGGAGGGCCCGGGGGAGGAGGAGGAGGAGGAGGAGGAAGACGACTCCGGGAGTGGAGGCGAGGAAGCAGGCGGCGCTGGCCATGGCCTCCAACTTTAACGATATAGTCAAGCAGGGCTACGTGAAAATCCGCAGCAGGAAGCTGGGGGTGAGTGAGCTCTCCCGTCGCCGGCCCTGCCCGGGGTGGGGGCGAGGCGCTGACAGCCGCCTCGCCAGCCTGGGGGGGCGGTGGTGGCCCGGGCCGGGGCCGCCAGTGCGGGGCGCGGCGACCTGCTGCTGCTGCCACCGCCGCCGCTCGGACTTCGCTCCCTTCGCCGTCAGGGGGTCGGTGGCGATGAGCTGCCATTGCACCTCGGAGAGAGCCGGCTTCTCCCCGCGCCCGCTGCGGGAAGGCGCCGCTCCTCCCCGCTCCCTCAGCCAGCCCCTGCCGGGGTCACTGTCCGCAGAAAGCTTCGCCCCGACACTCCGGCCTCCCACAGACCGACCGCCCAGCCCGGGGCGGGCACCTCTGTGGGCATCGCTCTCTCCCTCGCCTGCCCCTTGCCTGCCCCTTGCCTGGCTGCCTCCGGCAGGGGCTTGGGGCGGGAGGGAGAAGGGCACGGGCAGGGTCCGTAAAAACTTTAAACTCGGGTTCTCCCTCCTTCCCTCTCCCGTTTTGGGAAAGGGATGTCTTCAGTCAGGGCAAGGTCTGATAATGTCGGAGGCTGGAGCCAGAGCAGCCCCCTAGGAACAAAAAGCGGGGGGGGGGGCTGGTGCCAGAGGGCATCGGGGGCTGAGGAAAAGGAGCCTGCGGCGGCCCGGGGGGCGGGCAGGGAGAGGTGACAGTGGCATGGGCGGAAAGGCAGATGCGGAGGCTGACTGTGATTAAAACAAGGGGCGGGCTCTTAACTCGGGGTGGTCAGCCTCAGTAGGGAGGGGGATGCTCAGCGATAGCACCGTGTTGTCAGATTGGCCGTGGGCTCTTTCCCGGGTGGGGTACCGCAAGCCTCGAAAAGGCGGTGGAGTTGGAGCAGGGTCTGTGGAGGAGCCAGGGTTTCCTTAACTTCATATGCTCCCGGGACTCATCTGTTTGGGCTTTCTCCGACCCTCTGTGTAGAGGGCTTGGGGGGTCTGAAAGCCCCAAGGCCTCTGCTGGCTTGCACAGCTCCTGAAGTTGCCCATAATCCCAAAAGACCAGCGTCCCTGTGGGCTTCAGATTAAACCTGGCTGGGAGGAGGGCTGTCATTTTTTGGGTTCACCCTTGGATTTTTTCTCTGGATGTGCAGAAAAGTGGAGAATCCCTACCTGATGTCCTCTCCAGGAAGGTGGGCTGCCTGTCCCTGCTTCCCCTGAAACCTAACAGAGCAGGGGCCATGTGAAGCCGGCTCTCCTTCAAGTCATGCTCTGCGAGCTTATCACAGTGCTAATATTTATCTCCTTGTCTTCCCTTTTTCTCCCTTCCCCCCAGATACTGTGCTTTGCTTACAGACACAGTGTGTGAGATCATGAGAGACTAATCATAAATTGACCTTTGGAGCACTTTGCTGCTTTGGCAGGGCTGTTAATTCCAAAAGAGCACGGAGAGTTTGGTTCGAATCCGTAATAGCGCCAACTCCAAATGTTTGAGAGATGGTGCAAATCCAAAGAGAATGGATGCTCTTGTTAATGATTTTGCAACCCGAGTCTCTTTGTGCATCATTCAAGCATTAGTATTATCTGAAGAAGCAATTTCTAAGCCTTAGTTTGTTTCTGGCGGTCCTCTGCATAACCTTTGCTCATCAGGTTTTTCCCAGCTCAGCAGTGTTATTAGATGGACCCAACACAAAGCAGTGAGATGATGGTATCACGTCACCTTGATGTTGGTAGTTGTAGGCAGAGTTAATCTATTTGATTTGCAAGTCTGTATTTGAAGGTATCTCTGAGTCCTTTAAGTGTGAAATTATGTATATGCGTATCTCTATATATGCAAATACTTTTATATACCTATGTGTATAGCATACACATTACAGTCATCTTGGATGATACTTGCTGACGTGTGAAAATGGAATTATGAAGACTGATTTTTTTCATTGCAGCATATTTTAAGTAACTTGAATATTTTGTTTTGAAGACACCAATCTGATTTTTTTTTTTGCTGGGGATATATAACTGCATTTTTTTTGGAGTGGTTATTATTCGTGATCAGAATCATTATCATAAAAAAAGCAGAAAGTGAAACTGTTCGTACAGTGTCTATGGAGGATTTTCTACTGAAGAGGTGTATGTGGGTGACAATTCAGACTCCACAGCCTCAGGCAGGTGGTAGTATAAGCTTAAATATGGCATATGGGGATGCACATCAGAATAAATCTATTAAGTACAATGTAAAATGGATTATATTTTATAGAAAAGAACATCAAAATTCAAATGAGTGTGGTGGTTGAAAGGTATGAATATGTGTGTATATATCCATAGCTAATTGGATTCTCGTGACGGAATTTCTAAATTAATGCAATTTTTATTCACCAAGTGAGACATTAAAGGTTTATATTTTTTCCTTTATGTCTAAGTCCAAAGCTTAATGAATTACACTAGAGCTGTCATAATGTAGGAGAATACATCAGTTTTCAGGAATATAAATGTCTGTTAACAAAGGAATATGTTTAACCTCCAAAAATATTGAAGGGATGGAAGAGAGCTATGGGTTCTGGAAACCAAGGCTAATGTAATTCTGAAATATGTAAATAGAATTGTCTCTCTTGCTGGTTGTATTTCATTCTTATACACTGGAAGTTATTGATTTTATTTTTGTTGTTTTGGTTATGATGGTCTACATTCTTTGAATACTTTGGTGTCTCCTGAAAAGTAGATTGGTTAGAACTTGGAGAGCCGAGGTGACTAATACCAATGTTAGTACTAGACTTCGGCAATAAAACTAATTCTAACTTTTAGGCTGGTAGCCAACTCATTATGGAAATTCTTCCAGTGCAGCTTTTATTCTGTATTTTTTTGTGACTTAGGGAGCCATGCCTGGGAATCAAACAGAAGATACTTCAGTATAATGCAACCTGTGAAGTTTCAGGTAAAACTGAGTGACGTAATACCGTAGAGCAAAATCAGACGGCATGTTTCATTTTATTAAAAAAAAAAGTAACCACCTTTGACTTGGAGTGAACTTTTCTGTAGAATTTAGTTTTCGAGGAATTTTGTTTTCAAAAGCCCAAGTCACAAGTTGTCTTCTGATTGCCTCCTTTTATTGATTTTGTACTTCGTAAAATAGAAACTTTTTAGAATTTTTTTTTTTTTTAGAAGTTATCACATATTTACCTCCGACTTACTACAGCTATACCTTGCTTTAAATATTTGTTACCCTGGCTACCTGCTCCCCACATATATGCAAATCGGATTTGTAGTATGCGTGAGTGCTGTCTCCAGTCACGGAGGACAGACAAACATCCATTCTGAACCGAGCGGTCAGAACTCGGAGCTGTTTTGCCATCAAGAAGTGATTCTGGTCAGAAGGGTTATCTGAAGTCAAAGACGAGGATTAAGTCTTGATGGGAATACATGCCAAGAAGTGCTGCCAGAATTTGCCCTTTCTGTACCTGATCATCAATCAATATGTTTTGCCTTTTTTTTTTTTCTCCATAATCATCAAGTGCTCATCTGCCATTGGATTTATATCTTAATGGACTTCTGTATATTTTCGGACAGTCCCGTATTTTCAAGTAGACTGCATTTTTCTGGTCTCTTTATGGTGTTAAAGTAACTTCTTTTGATGTAGGGTTGGACAGTCAGCTGGACAAAATGAGGAGCTTTACCAGCCTCTGTTGTTGAGTCTGACATCTGCTTCCATTGGGAAGATCACAGTTCCTGCTGTGGAGATGTCGCCATGAAGTCATATCCAGCCAGTTAGACTGCTTAGGCTGTCTCTTTACTTCTGTTAAGCATGAGCAGTGTATAAAACATTTCTATGGTGCCTTGAAATTACAAGTATCTATGAAAGCCTATGCAGTAGACAATCTCACAAGTATATGTGACGTCTTCACTGAGGTGTCTCAAGTATCTTTGAAACGTAGAAACTGCAGTCAGTGAGGATAACTGTAACTAAAACATCTTTTAAAAATCTGTTTCCTACAGCCTCAATAAGCCTTTCTTTTCAGTGCTCGTGCATTCCTGTGCTGTTTGATATTTTGCTTTTCTCTAATACTACATAAAGGAAGTACCTCATTCTTGCAACCACTACATTTGACCTGTGTGACCCTCCTTTGAAATAAATTTGATTGTAATGTGGTGTGCTGTTCAGATCAGAATAGGTCATTTGTGTAGCGTGGAGCAGGACTGTGCCGCCTTTGTTCTTTTGGAATCTTTCGTACTTGCATTGCATTAAAATTCATATGACACGATTTTATACTGCGCTGGCTGGGCTCATAGGCTGAAACTTTCTTGGAGCAGATTGAATCCCTTTGTTGCCTCCTAATAAACTAAGCTGCGAGGATTTCATGCCTTGTTGAAGTGCTGTTTCTTAGAAGAAAAACATTTTGATGTCACATTAGGAAGTCACTTTGATAGGCTTGGTTTGACCCGTGTCAACCTTCGAAGTCATAATATTTTTGGG